>BQNB010061561.1:2454-24024 GCA_026074375.1 Tanacetum coccineum | reverse complement strand
AGGATTGCCAACGTGGCTTAATTAGTGTCAGACGTGTCAGGGAGATCTTCTAAAAGCAAGGGGCGTGTGGGAAGAATTTACCCGTACGTTACTTGTTCTGTGTAAAGAATGGGAGGGAGGAGGTGATAAACAGTAAGTTTGACCCTGTTGGTTTATAACTTTGACTTGGACCCATGGTATTGGTATTGAGCTTGGGTTATTTTTCTTGGGTTTGGACTGATTAAATGGATTTGGATAATTTATAAATGGATTTAGGGCTAAGGTTTATATCTTTCAAACAATAATGGGCTGACTTGGCCCATTAAACGGGTACGAGTTGGCCCATTAAAGGTGAATACGCCTTCGGCTTCGTTTTCTCACGCTCTTTTAATCCCGTGCTCGGTTTTGTCCTTTTTTGATATATCCGTTACCTGCACAATACAATTAAAAAACAGACATATACAATGTATTTTCCATTTGTTTTTGATCATTTAAGCCCGTTTTAATAAAGAAAAATAATATGTGATTAAACACATATCAAGAGTGTTTTTTGATGTGTTAGTTAGTTGGAAGTTAAGTAGGGAAAAATTAATGTGGCACTAACTTGTAAGTTATTACATCCATTCTCTAAAGAGTAAGGAAAAGAATAACATTTTAGTGCTATCTAAAATCGTTGCATTTAAGGGGGAAAAATTGCTATTACAAAAAAAATGATTCATTTTTATTACCTTTTAAGATCAACACATTTTGGTAAAACAACTATAGTAGAAAAGATAATAAAACCAGAGATTCAGCAAAATAAACTATTATATATTTTTTGAGTTTTTAACTTTTAATTTTAACTATTACTGTACATTAACTACTTAACTCAAAGTGGTCCGTACTCTTTGTTGTGCTTAGAGGAATGGGTATGGTAACATGATGATGCGCCCAATATGATGTTTTTTTTTGAACGACAACTTTATTAGAACCACTAGCAAGGAGCTAGAAAATTACAAGGAAATCAAATAAAGGTGTTGAAGCCAACTTACCCAACTAAAAGAAGATCTGACTATAGCTACACACCATGTAAAAGAACATAAAATAATATCATCAAAAATATAATCTTTCCGAGGCTTCTTATCCGCAAACAAGAGATGATTTCTGTAGCTCCAAATGCACCACCAAGCAACATAAAAAACTCCTTCCAAAACGTCTTTTATTTTAGATCCCATTCGAAGAGATTTGAACCACTCGAGCCAATCGGAGTAGGAGCTGAAAGAAGATCTCTCCAGATTCCACCAACAGCAGACTAAATGCATAACATCCAACGCCAAACCACTGTTGAAGAATAAATGGGTCGTGTCTTCATCCGCATCACTACAGTTTGGGCAGGAAACTGAGATGACCTCGACACCTCTTCTAGACAAATTCAAACGCGTAGGGAGCCGGTCTAAGTAAACCTTACAAGCAAAAATGTTGATTTTAATCGGTACACATTTGATCCAGCGAGTAGGAGACTCATCTTTAGGGAGAACATTATCATCCAGAAGGCTGCGAACGTCTTTAACTCAGAAAACACCGTCACCGTTCATGTCCCAGACCCATCTATCCTCCATGTTAGATAAGATCACCGGTTCTGGGGTTTCAAGGAGGCGCGAGAGCTGCTGAGCTTTAGCCCCGCCTCTAACAGTTCTACGAAAAGAAGAAGTAACAGAGGACATAAGTTTATCCGCCACATAACAATCTTTGCAGTTTTCCAAGGCATAAAGACGCGGAAACATGTCTTTAAGCACAGAATCACCTAACCAAAATTCATTCCAGAATTGAGTATGCGCACCGTTGCCAATGCGAATCTTACAGTGAGAAATAACATCAATGCCTTGTGACTAAATAGCGTGTATCTCCTTGATGATACAACTCCATAGAGAAGGGTGGGAAGCCGTGAGCTTTTGCGAATACGAACCGTGTATGGTAGAGATGACCCGAACCCATAAGGAATTGTCTTTGGATAAAAATCGCCACGTACATTTAACGAGAAGAGCCCTATTAAGAGCATAAAAGCTGTAAACTCCTAACCCGCCATGTTTTTTAGGCGCTAGCACCTTGGACCATTTTACCCAAGCTATCTTCCTTTCTTCGTCTTGAATACCATTGAAGAAATTACGGCGCATTTCTTCCAAATAATTAAGAACAGCCTTGGGAACGATTTAAGTAAGGTAAGACGACCTCCAATAGATAGAGATTTAAGCTTCCACTTAGATAGTCTTTTCTTGAGTTTGTCAACCATATCGCCCCAAGACTTAACCAAAGACATATTGCCACCCACCTTAATACCCAAATAGTTAAATGGAGTCGTCATAACCGAACAACCAAGAGACTCTGCAGCAGATTTGGCACAAGAGCTCAGGACACCAATATCAAGGAGGTGACTTTTTTTAACATTAATCGACAATCCAGAAAGCAAAGAAAAGCATCGAAGTATATGAATGATACCTTTTAAGTTATCTTGAGACCATTCACCGATGAACACCGCATCATCCGCGTAGAAAAGATGGGATATCATAAGAGAGGAGTCAATCCTAATCCCAATGAAAACACCCGCTTCAATCACTCGAGTAAAAGCCAAATAGAGAGATTCCATAACAAGAATAAACAAGAATGGCGCCAAAGGATCTCCCTGCTTCAGCCCATAATGAAATTAAAACTCGGAAGTAGGACTGCCATTAATTAAGATAGAAGCCATTCCAGAGTTTAAGCTACCCCGAATCCATGACCGCCATTTAGAACCGAACCCAAAAGAATTGAGGACATCGTCTAAATAATCCCACCTGATGGAATCATATGCTTTGGCAAAATCAACTTTAAAAATCATGGCCTGCTGAATTTTTTGTTTACACCAAGAGAGAATCTCACTAATAATAAAAGGGTCGTCTAAGATTTGACGGTTAGGAAGAAACGTTGTTTGCACATCCGAAATGAGACCGGAGATAACCACAGAAAGGCGAGTGGCAAGGATCTTGGTGACTACCTTGTAGAGGCTCCTAATCAAAAGTTATATGGGCGGATAGTTGACTAACACTATTCGGATAAGAGTTTTCGGATGAGTGCAATAAATGATAAGTTCCGTAGATTGAGATCCGGACCCATGTGCAAATAACCACATTCACTCGAACATTGCAAATTTCAGGCCCATGGTACGGACGTATATATTTAACGGAAATAAAAGAGTTAACGGTGTTGAAGGAGGGGACAGGTGTGGGGGGCGATAATATCTATGAATTTCCGCATGGTGGAATTTCTCTCTTTGTCGATCGGGGATTCCAACTCAGAGGCCTGTCTCCAGATTCAGCCGACTCAATCCGATCTTTCTGTAATCCTCATTGATGTGTCATTTTATTAACCATAAGAGGTATGAGATGATCGTATCATAATGCATTTTAAAATTTTTTATGACCATAGTAAACATTAGTTACCCTTTTAAACATGTTTTTAATATTTAGTAGTTGAAAGAACTTATAAATGGTTATCTAAGAAAATGAGTTGTACTTATGTACATAAGGGACTATTCAAAATGAGAACTATATCAAATTATTAACATAAAAGTATAACTAACCATAAGGCAAATGTTAGTTATCGGAATCTAACCACACCATAAAATTAGATTCACAAAAGAAGTTTGATGAAATTGTTAACTTCTCGTTGGTTCCATTAACAACCCATTAATAACTTCTACATTTAATTATGCAAAATCAATCAACAAAATACATCACCTTTAGGCAGAAGTATTTGCCAACTAATTATTTAATTTGCATATATCAAATTATTAACATAAAAGTATAACTAACCATAGGGCAAATGTTAGTTACCGAAATCTAACCACACCATAAAATTAGATTCATAAAAGAAGTTTGATGAAATTGTTAACTTCTTGTTGGTTCCATTAACAACACACTAATAACTTCTTTATTAAATTATGTAAACTTAATTAACAAATAATCACCTTTGGGCAAAAATATTAGTTAACTAAGTATATAATTTGCAAATACTGTTTACTGATTAAGATTATGGTCATCTTTTGGGCTTAACACATAACCTAAACTCATCAAAATGTAAATTATTACAACTTTCATTTACTTAAATATTTTGATTAATTGCATCATTTAGGCGTACAACCAATCTTAACATTTAAGTAGTCATAATACATGTAAACAAAATAATGAAAACATGTATACCCTATTCAATTAAACATTATGGAATAATACACTCTTGTTAATTCTAATCAAGAAAAACTGTTTCTTTCCCTTGAACATAAATGTTCAAATTAATTTTATTTATTTATGAGTTATAATGTGACCAAAACTAATGTCACAAACTCAAAATAATGATAGACTATAGCATAATTACATACAAATTTAGATACAACTATAGTCATCACTACTTTAGAATAAACATATATTATCATACATATGGGATATTAGTAAAACACGAACATGTAACTTAATATGACTTTAATTCACATAATTTTATTGATTAAATGCTTTCCATTGGGCCAACACTTACTTCGACAATGAGGTAGTCATAAATATGATCGTTCATTCACTTAATTGTTTTAACCAGTAGCCTTCCGTTGGGCATGACAACTAGTTTTAACAATCAAGTAGTCACAAGACATGTTAAAATATATTACAAACATGTTAAATAATGTCCTTTATTAATTAAATCATTATGAAAGAAAAACACTACAAAACTCATTGTTCAAAAATTATAAACAAGTTAGCAGTCATGTAATGTTTCTTTCTAAAACATACTGTAGAATACTCTCGATTAAATTGTCTACAAATTATGACAAGTTTATGATTCTTCGTTTTGAACCAAACATGATGGTCAAATGTATTACATTCATAAGAAAACTTAGGTCAATCCATAAAATTTAATATTGGCTTAAAATGTAACAAAATAAGTGTCACATCTCTTGATAAAAGTTTGTATAAAAATGGCTAAAAAGAAGAACTTAATCATCATGCCATGTATTATATAAAATTATTTTAAATTAGATTAAATAACCTTGCTAATTGGATAAAAATTAAGTACGAGCTAAAACAAAATGAATTTGGTCAAACCCTCCTAATAGATTATGTTCAGCTTATACTTTTGTAAAAAAAAGTGTTATTAAAGATTGATGGAATGAACGGCTTATAAGTCATTTTTAAGATATTATTGTTAAATAGATTTTACTTTATATGATTTAATAACATATTATAACGTGTTTTTTTGTTCTAAGCAAAACAAAGACACTTTTAATATTTTACGATTTATAACATGCCCTTTATAAAACATTAATCATATGATATTCAATATCTTTATAATATACCACATCTTATTTGTTTAACCCTTTTGTAAATTAACCTAACATATTATGATAATAACAAAGCTCGATGCCACATGTTGATTAATTTATCCCATGAAACATGTAATCATAATATGAATGATCAATAACATAAAGCATAACATTAAAACTTACTTGATGTCGAAGAATGAGATCACCATGAACGAAGAACATCGGTAGGATGGAGATCTTCTACTTAATCCTCTCTTCTTAGTGATGGATAGTAATGTTTATATGTATGTTTTGGTGTGTTTCTTATGAGGTGAATAATCCTCTATTTATAAGAGAGGTCAAGCAGGGATCAACTCCTAATTAGGTTATGATTATGAAATCATTACCATAATACATTACCTAGACATTATTATATAAGGATATTGGATCTCCCATCAAGATACAATATCTTATAGAGTTTCATTATGGTAACTAAATATTATTTAATTACTCTTAATATTACCCATATAAATCAACAATATATAATGTACAAATATACTAATGCATTAAATAGGTTAGGACACAATTATAAAGAAATATCCAATACCAAAATAGAATATTTGCTAACATTCTCCCACTTGTCCGTATACCTATTTATGCTTTGTACTAGTTAATATTGGCCAAGTTGTTGATTTAATAAGTTCATCACGATCAAATAAAATTACTAATGCAAAACAGCATAATCACTTGCATCACCATTAATGCAGTACCCCTACCGATTATACAATTAGCTCTTCTAAATGAAGAATGATTATTATAAGCCATAATGAATATGAATGGAAAAAGAAACATAATGGTAATAAAATAAAACCATTCACATGATCCACCATAAGTTGTTTGCTCACAAAATCTCGTAATGTGCACAATAATGAGAATAGCAAACCATTAACATAATGTGAAGAACACAAGTAGGATCCTTGATTGTAAGGTTCTCAAATAATCCCATACCGGTAATTATACTCGAATAAGAGCTTGGGTGATAAACCTATCATAAGTAACATAATACATTAAGTCAGTGTACAAATATACTTGATGACAATGTTCTTCAACCTTTAACATACTCGGTGTTGAGATATAAAATACTGACATTTGTGTTATTAAGAAAATTATCAATAACACCTTAAAATCAACCATGCAAGAACCGTTGATTAATTTATCCCATGAAACATATAATCATAATATGAATGATCAATAACATAAAGCATAACATTAAAGCTGACTTGATGTCGAAGAATGAGATCACCATGAATGAAGAACATCGATAGGATGGAGATCTTCTACTTAATCCTCTCTTCTTAGTGATTGATCGTAATGTTTGTATGTATGTTTTGGTGTGTTTCTTATGAGGTGAATAATCCTCTATTTATAAGAGAGGTCAAACAGGGATCAACTCCTAATTAGGTTATGATTATGAATTCATTATCATAATACATTACCTAGACATTATTATATAAGGATATTGGATCTCCCATCAAGATACAATATCTTATAGAGTTTTATTAAGGTAACTAAATATTATTTAATTACTCTTAATAATTCCCATATAAATCAACAATATATAATGTACAAATATACTAATGCATTAAATAGGTTAGAACACATTTATAGAGAAATATCCAATACCAAAATAGGATATTTGCTAACAAGAACTTCTATTAAGTTCTTGATTTTCAATTGTTAAGGGTTTGATATAATTGAAGATAAATGGGGTAACAATGGTTTAAAATTTAGTGTGTAATCAAAGATTGGAGTAACAAAATCAAGTCGGGATCATTGTTTTGGTTCTTGCGGTGTTCGGCCACAATCAAAACCCAAGAGGGTTTGATTATGCTATTTTTCTAGCTATTGCATTGTGATAGTAAGTGTTTTTGTTGATTCAATTATATATTGATTGCATGTACTTGACTTTATATCTAGAATCCATGAATTATAGTGCATATTGATATTTTGAGGTGAATCATTGTTTGAGATGATTAGTGGTAGTGTTATGATAGCTTAGGAGCATTGGCGGTGTCCGGCGATGTGTGAAATTAAAGTTTTAATGGGGTTTAAAAATACCCACTTAGTGCAGAAAATTAGTTTGAAAGATGTGTGTTATGATTAACGTATGTGATGTGTATGTGTGTTGAATGAGATGTGTAACTAGATGCCATAGGATCTCTTTTTATACACTAAGGAGTCCTAATGGGCTTACAATATTTTCCTATGTATTTAGTCAAAAATGTATTAAATACAATGAACTAAAGTATTTAATACTTTCCAAAATATTTAGTATCAAATTCTCAATCGCTATTAATCGTCTTTCAATCTTCAGATCTTCGATTGACTAATCACCATAATTTCAGTCAAATAGCATGACATCATTCTTCTAATAGACAATCAGCATTACATCAGCAGCAGTGGAGAAAGTCTCAACAGTGGCAAACTGTATTTCAGGCAGTGGGAAGATTTACACAAATAGTGGAAAAAGTACTCTAGCAGTGGGAATGATCCTTACTAGCCTTATAACATTTTATTCCTAACAATCCTCCCCTAAACTTGATACTCCATCTTCAAATCAAGTTTCTAGAATAAAATACTAACCTAGAGAGGATGCTTCCAAACATCTCATCATCTTGATCTTTCAGCCTTCATGAATGTCTTTTAAAGAAGTTCTTGAATTAAACCTCTCACCTACTGCTCTCTGGAAATCCCTCTGCCTTTCTTCTTTATCTTATGTCTTTGCTACACTCCTTCTGATGTATCACTAAGTATCAACAGCAATATCGATCAACTTCTGCACCAACAGCATGTAATTTCCTGCATCAAATTTTGATCGCTCAGCTCCCCTTGAGTCTGTATATCCTCTGAACAAAGTGAATCTTCCATCAATTTGAGCATTTTTCCACCCCTGTTTGGAATGGATCCTCCAAATCATATCTTATGGAACCCAAGCGAAAAGCCATCACAGACGAATCTTCATTAGTGCATCATTGTTAATCCATTCTTTTCAAAGTAAACTGATGCACTAATGTTTTTTGGATACAAGATCTACCACTCTGTTCATTGCATCTTCCGACGCCCAACATGCAGAACGCTTTTAACTAGCATTAAAACCTATTCCTCTTGACAGCATTATATGCAGCCCTTTGTGCTTAAGCAACATTATTGTCCTCATCCTAGTTTTCATTAAGACTGCTTTTGGAACAAAGTTTCTTTTTGGATTGGGGTAAGTTATTCTGGTTAAATAGTGATGATTCACCCTCTTTGAGTTATTCCACACTAGTTTAACTTTTTTTTGATCATTAACATGTCTCTTGTGTTTCAGGTAAATAAGCAGCAGGTGTTCAAAACTTCACATACATAGTAGGCTTTCTTGATCCATCATAAAGCCTTCCTAGCCTGTTGGGACTTTTTGATTGTTCCAAATTCCATGATATTCCCCTAGCCTTTGTGACCTGTACATTTACGCATACTTCACAGTGGTTTCCTACACTTTCAGTTATTATCATAAACTTTAGAGACCAGGACAACCAGATTCTTTTACAAAGCTAATCATGGGTTTTGATAAAACATTACCAACTGATCCTCCTTGTTCAGAGAAAGAGGCACTATTACTTTTCCATATTGCCTTCTGCTCACTTCTTACATCATTTGTTACATCTACACTAGGTGTGGGCCTAAGTATAGCCAGTGACAGTGTTAATCCGCAAATTCAGGTAGAACATGTCCCAAGACAAATCAAGCATGGGAGATGAATAGACTAATGCAGGAGGGGGGTGGGACCAACTCTATATTCCCTCAAATCCCACACACCTTCTTTTCCTTTAACTGAATTTTTAACATTAAAACATATAAGCTAAAGTCTTTAGATTGATTTAACAAATTTTTCTAACTTAGAATCAATGCCATCTCTCTCTTTCTTGACTTCTTCAAGCTCATTTGTAAGATTCTTAATTTTATAATCCTTAAGTTCTAAATCTCTTTTTAAGACTCTTATCTTTTCACAGAATTTTAGATTTCATTTATTTAAACTTTACCTACAAGGATTGACCTAGCTTAACCTGTGATAAGCCTCTTTTAAATTAAACAAATCTGATTCCTATCAAAAAAGTTCTCTCTAATGCTTACTAATTTAGCATGAGGTTTCTTGTTCTTCCTACAAGATTTAGAACAATATGAATCATCATATACCTCATTGTCTGAGCTTGAAGAACTTCTTGAAGATGTATATGCCATTAATTTAAAGTTTGTAGGATGCTCTTCTTCTTATTCAAAGCTTCTCAACAAGCTCTGATACCACTTGTTGAGTCCCAAAACTCTAGATTCTTACTGCCTTATGTTTATAAGGTTATTATTTATTACCTTGGTAATCAAAAGATAAATAAGGTGAGAAACTTTGTTGAAGTGATTTCACCAAAGTGCTATGCTAAATCAAACCTTTAGTGTTTTCAGAAAATAACAATGATAAAGGAATGGAACAGTGAATAACCAACAAGCCTCTTAATATTTATTGATTTGAATAATACGAAATACTCAAAAGTACGAGGGTATACAAAACCTAAAAGCTATGAGAGAAATGTATTTTAGAGATTGTATAGTGAATCAATGTAAGTGATGTTAATGTTTGTTGAATGAGAGTTAACTAGATGCCTAAGGATCCTCTATTATACACTAAGGAGTCCAAAATGGGCTTATAAATATTTTCCATGTATTTTGTCAAATGAAATAAAAAACAATGACTAAGTATTATAATAAGTTTCCAAAATCTTAAGTCAAATTCTCAATCAGTATTAATCACTTTAAATTCCATAGTCTTCTGTTTGACTAATCCATAATTTTAGTCAAAAGTCATTGAATTCAAGTCTTCTATATGATCTAATCAGCATTAACTTCAGTAGCAGTGGAAAGTCTTCAACAGTGGCAAAACTTTTCAGCAGTGTAAACATTAGGAGTGGGAAGATTTACACTAACAGTGGAAAAATACTCTAGTAGTGGGAATGATCCTTACTAACAGTGGGAATGCCTTAGAGAATTTTATTCCTAACACGGGTACCCTTCTAGTATTTGAAAATGAGTTTTGAGGAAGAAATAGTATTTCACTTGTTATAAAAATGTAAAGTTGATTGTATGAAAATGTAGTTTAGAGGTGTTAACCTTTTTAAAATACTTTTATGTGTATAATTTAATCATTTTATGATTTTTACCTATCCCATAATAAATAGGAGTGTCTAAATTGAAAGGTAAACTAGTCAAATAATACACACAATTGATCATACGAAATGTCAAGAAGAGCATATTCAAAAGTATGCTACACACATAAGAAAAAAAATAGATGTATACACAAAAATATAAAAATGGAACATGAGCTAATTTTCGTGTAATTAGCCCAAAAACACGTATTATTGGATCATGAGCAGTAGTTCTTATACTACAACATGTTACGAATTTAATGCGAGCTCTGAGCCAGACATAATCTTATCGAGTATATCAGCTCTACGAAAGTTTAACTGAATTCTACTCGATTACACATAAACATTGATTATCTTCTCAAACGGTTAACAAAAATTTCCTGCTTGCGTTTGACCAATTTCACATGCTAGGATTTTAAAATTTGTCATTGCCATGATATTATGCAACTGTTTGGGGATCAAACAGAGTTCAAGCCAAACATAATATTATCGAGTAGGAGTGAGCTTTGCAAAAAAGTGACCTCAAGCAACCTACTCGACGGCACAGAAAACGTTGATTAATTCTCAATGGTCTTCAATATTTTCTCGATTGTTTTTGACCAATTTACACTAAGCTTATTAAGGGGTATTAAGCTAAAGCGCATATGCATTGTGGCTTAGCTATATGTTATTTAACGGCATAGGCTTAAATGATCGTAAGCTTATAAGCCCACATTGAGTGTTTGGATTAGCTTATATTTAGTAAGTTTATAACTTTAAATGTTTGGTTTATTTTGAAGTGGTAAATTACTATAAAAGACATGGGTTAAAAAATATTAATGTTAAATAAAGTATAATTGAGAGTAAATTTGTAATTTATAATATAACATGTTATATAAGCCCAACTCGCTTAAAAAGCCACACTTTTGTGGCTTATCAAAAACCCACTTATATAAGCTCATCAGCCCACTCCATATAACGCTTAGCCAACACTTAGTTTGGGCTTATATAACATATATAAGCTAATAAAGCCTCAAAAAGCCCCATCATATAAGCTTAGCCAAACACCCCCATATGTGACATAAACATTTTTCTTTTAGCTTGTTATATAACTAGCTTCAAGGTTCGTGTAGGATATCTTAACACACACAAGGTATGGATTCGATCTAGGGTTTAAACAGAGAAAGAGAGGTGGTTGGATGAACATTTAGTGAGAGAAAGAAAGAAAAGAATGTTAGATTACTATGTGAAATAAATGAACAACCAACACCCTTTCCATGGCATGGAAAGGGTTTATATACCACCTAAGTGGTCGGACTATAGGCATAAGGCTGGTAACATAGGCTTTCCATGCGCTTTGCTTATCTACCTATCAGTTTCCAGAATATTACTTAAAGAGCTATCTAACTAACCTATTTACAGAAGTTACCGATTAACTTTCGTATGTCCTAAACAATCTCCCCCAAAAGGGAGGTCACTAATGTACTCGTATTTTATAAAAACATAACCAGCATACTAGTTTTATCTTTAGACCAGTATGCCCCAGAACTTGATTCTTGACTTTATCTTGTAACAAGAATTAGTGATCATTTGACATTAGGTTTAGCCTTGTTCTTGACTTGATAGGTGATCTTTAGCCTCTTGAGATCATCAACCAAGCATAATATCTTATCATCATCTTGTGATCTTTTGCCATCTTGTGTACTTGTGACCTTCGGACCGACATGCTCATATTGTTCTTGATGTTGAAAAGCGTGTGTAACCATCTTTCTTGATATTCTTATTAACTTTGATACTTTGTTACTTAAAACTTCTTTGAAATTCTTTAACTTTAACACTTCATCACTTCAAGAAGGACGTACGGTATCAGAGTAGCGGAAGTCTTGAAACATGTACTTGAGCTTTCATGATGTCTTTATGTATGTCGATCGAGTATGAGCATGTGGCTATGAATCTTGACTTGTCTTGATCCAATAGCTACGACTATCGGGATTACCTGCATGAAAGGGTTAGTGATAATCAATATGTAAGGATGAAAGTGGCTTTGTCACTTCGTCGGATACGGTTGCAATAACCATGGTTCCCCGTTGATCAGTACAAATATTGCCTGTGATCAGGTAGAATTCTGAAGAATCTCCTTGACAAGGTTTCGCAGTTGTACTAGCCGTTCTCATTACCGGAGCGTCTCAAAGCAGACAACACGGTAAGAGTGAACCGGTAAGTTACTATCTTCCCGATTAAGCCGTCAATTCGTATTCAGCTTTCCTATGTCCAAATATCCTTGTGAGGCTTCCCATGGACATAAGATTGAAAATTGATTTAGGAAAATCAGTCTGTGTATTAAGATGAAAATGGTTTTTATAACACACCAACAATTTTATCTTTTTCAAAATCCATCCGTCAATTCATAAGCTGGACCGAATCGATATCCAGTGTCACAAGTTTGATCCATATAGGATCTCACAAGTCACCTACCGCAGAGCTTGTTTGATGTTGGCTCTGGAAGGATTTCCATCGTCATTGTGAGTACTTTAGTATCACTCTGATATTCTAGCAATATCACAAGGATAATGTGTAGGACTCTTAAGTTATTACTTGTTTTCACAGTGTGTGAGCAACAAATATTATTAAATAGTGTCCTAGTGAGATTTATGGATGATCACTTTTAGCTCTAGACTCAATAGTGCACATTTGGTTTTAGTAATCGGAGGCTGGAGCAGACTGCCACCCTTTCAATACCAACTATCTCGGAGTGAGAAAGTCGATAAAAATGCGTGTAATCTCCGTGAGAAATGAAACAAGAGTCTTTTGAGAGACCTTGAGTGGCTAGGGAGGGTTGTGCATTGCGTCACTATGTCCATGACGATCATCTTCAATACCAGACAACAGCTTAGTGTTTCTAACAGATTATGTATTGACCCGGTTTCTGCCTAAGTGTAAGGACGACTTCTTTCTTTTCACCCTTTATCTTACCTTTTCTTTTTAATTCTTCAACCCCTTCAGTGCTTACCGAGACTTCATGACTAGTACCTTGTTGGGTTTGTTCCAGTACTAGCTCCATCTCAGTCGGCACTATTCCCTTTTCTTACTTTTTCTCCTTTTTTATCATACCTAAGGACTTCTATTCTAACTAATGGAATGTCCCTGGGTAGATCCCTCTGGTTCTGGCTGGATCATGGGAACGAACACCTAAACCTAACCACCTTATAACTCTAAGTAATTAAATACATGGTCGGTCTTTTGGTATTGTTCACAGCCTAAAAACCATTTGAAAACATCGATCAAGGTACTTTGATATAAATCAAAACATTTAGTACCTCGATGGTTTTACTATTTAGAAATGCTCCCCCTGCATATGTGCATCGATAACCGAAAATGTTTAGCACATACGAGGACAGGAGTTCACACTTGAGTCTTAAAGATCACATTATACAAGTTATATATATTTTAATCACATTTTCTCCCCTTATCAAAAATGTCAAATCGTTTGATATTTTGGATATCAATTGATTCAAATATAATGCTTTCGGGGAGAAAAATGTTCTAATTATATATCAAGCCTATTATTGGAACATTTTAATGCTCCCCCTTAAATTATGAGGGAATTATATGGTATTTGAGTGCGTTAATTTGAAATTTTTTGAATTTACTAAGAAATTCTTGAAAATTCACACTCAAACACTATATATGCCTAATTCTAGTCTTACACTACTTATTTACATATTCATAAATTTGTAATTATGAGAAATTGACCTAAAATGGAGTAGGACAAGATATGACCAAGTCATATTGTTCGTTTAAGCAGCCTGAGGTCATTCCTGTAGTCTCTCCTATCAATAAACTTCTCTAAATTCCTCATTAACTTTCTTTCAAAGAGTTGATGATCGATCACCTTGATCATGATGCGAGACCTTCTCCTGTCTAATTTACTCTATCTTCTTTTTGGCAAGTAATCCCTCCTCAAGTTGGAAGCAATATCATGAAGAACCCTTCGAACAGATGTGAGTGTGCCATCATAAAACTTGTAGAGTTCATCTGAGCGCATCAACCTGTTTCTTTTGAGCTTGTCTAGATATATGATTCCTTGTGGATTGTTGTATGCAGTGTATGGGGTCATGTTGGTGATGTCGGACCTGAAAGTCTCAGGCTTTGTGATATTAAGCTTCTTTTGGTAGCTTTCGACTCCCAATTGAAGGACTTCCACCCGCTTAAAAATGACAAAACATCTGGTAAACATCCGCAATGCCACATTTAAGTCGTAAATGACATCTCTTTCCAGATTGGAGAGCTTCTTCTGAACTAAGGGAAGCAGCAAATCTTCAATATCACACAGATTAAGTCTTGGGAAGTCACCTTCCCTGAACTTGTAGAGTTTTTGATCCTCTCTTCAGAATTTAATCTCATCCAAATACCCGTAATCATACCACTTCATATCTTTAACATGGGTTACTGCAATGATTCTTTTTGTGGAGAACATATCATGCTTGGACTGCTTGTTTCTTGCGTATCCATAGAACTGTTGTCGTTTTGGACCCCAGTGAGTGATTCCTCACATATCATATTTATCATAAGCCACCTTCATTAGACTCTATAGCGATGGAACCATGTCTTTTATGCTCTCAATAGTATCATACTTAGCAGCCTTGGTTTTTGTTGTAGAAGTCATATATTTCCTGCTTGAACTTCCACCTTTCAGATATTCGAGGTCGTTGTTGATGAAGTACTTAGCAGGAACTACTTGACGACCTTGATCTTCAATCAATGGTAGAGGCTTGTTAAGGTCAAATGGATATTCGTGTCCTTCAGGGTTTGTCCAGTCAAGTCGATCAGTGACGGCTTTATAACATTCTTCGAAGTGATACTCAAGTTCAACTCGACACTTGTATGTTCCTTTGAGTAGATTGAAAGCTGGTCCAAAAAGGTATTCTTATGTCAGATTCTCAATCTTCATATTATTCATGACATATGCAGAGAAATCGATAGGAGTGCTCATCAGCTCGTTTGAATTAAGAAAGTTCTTTTTCCAAGGCAGAAACTCTTTGATCGAATCCAAACAGGGATGAAAAATGTGAAAGAGCAGGATTGGAGGTTATAGTTGTTGTAGTTGTTAGTGCAGGAGTTGGTGTTGGTGCTGACTATTATAGAAGAGGAGTGATCGGTAGAATTGTTGTAGGAATGGTTGATCCAGTTGCAGTTGAAGTTTCTGGGATTATCGTGACAGGTATGTTGAGAAGAGGTAGAGTCTAAGTACTTGTTTCTTTATGACGAACCTTGACATTCATCATAGAAATGACTTCATTGTCAGTTGGCAGAACGTTATCTAAGTTCAGAAATTGATTTGCAAAGTTGGATAAAACAGACGAACTTTGCAATGGAATTTCAGTCTTCTGTGTGTCATGAAAAATTGTAAGTATTACATGTTCATCATCCTTGACTTGTTCATATGTGGTCTGTTGAGTGCTATCATCACGACCAGCATCCTTCATCTTTACATCTCCTTTCCCTTCTTCTTCATGCTTTGTATCATTCAACCTTACATTTACATCTTTATACAATTCCTCATACTCTTCATCATCTTCAGTGAATCAAAGCTATCAGGAGTACGTACGTACTCTTCTTTATATTCTTCTTCATCATCGTTCTGATTGAGATTAGGATTCCCATCTTTATCAGAATCAATCTTTTCACTGTCACTTGCTTCTTTGTCACCATCAGCATCACTTTTAACATCATCATTGTCATCATCTTTGGTTACATCATCATCACCACTATCTCCTCAAGATTTGTTTTCACTCTCAGACTGGTATTTGGGTACATCAGGAACCCCTGGTTTAGTACTAATTCATTCATCTGTACCAGTTGTCTTGTCTTCTTGCTCATCAGGAACCTTTGGTAGGGAACCAACTTCATCACCTGAGCCACTTTCATAAAGCTTGTGAGTTTCCATCTTTCTTTTCTTGAGAGTTTTCTTGAGTTGAGCAGCTTCAAGTAATGCTACATTAGAAAGTAGATACATGCCTTTGCCTCTATCAACTTTAGCTGATGTTTTCTTCTTCGGCATAAACTCACTAGGAGTGTCTCTGATTACAACACTTGATGTTGGCATAGTAGTAGACTTCTTGGCATGTCTCTTAGCTCGCTTAGGCTTCACTACAGGTTCTTCTTCCAAGACAGGAGACAATTTCCTTGAGGGTGAAGCAACTTTCTTAAACTTCCTTGCTTTCTTGGGTGTAGCTTTTCTAGTAGCAAAGTCAAGATTAGTCTTGTAAGCTTTAGAATCTTTGATGTCTTAATTGATCATCTCATCAGGAATCAGGGCTCCATACTGCTGATAATCTTGTGTCTTAGAGACAAACTTCAATGTACCAAGCAAGGTGTCATCACGAACTGTGTGAAGATTGATCTTGTTCCTCATAGAGATGGTTTTTTCCTTAGAGATGAAGTGACTGATGATAAGTTTAGTAAATCTTGGGTAGGGCATGTGCTCTTTACATGCTAAACTTATTTCTCTATTGTCAGCTTGAAACATGAAGTCTTCCTATAGTAGAGCAACAAAGTCAACATTCTTTTTGTTGTACATATCCCACAAGATCTGAGCTTTTGATTCTCTGAGTCTATCAAGTCATGTTGTTTTCCCAGAGATGAACCTATTGATGATAGCAACAAATGTTCTCCAAGGCTGATGCATTTGATCTGTGTGGATTGCAGATAGCATATCACACTTGCCAGAGTAACCGAGCTCCTGGATGAATGGAACTAATTCTTCTTCAGAAGGAGGTTCAATAAAATCTTAGTTGAGGAGACTGGGACAAATCAAGAGAATCTCACAAAATACTTCCGTGTCAACTCAGAACTTCTTCTTATCCAGCTTGAACCGGTATGCATCTGTATCTTTGATCTTTTGGATGGTGTTCCAGAATTGATGCATGTATACTTCGGGGACTTCAGCAGTGATCAGGAATGCAGGATAGCATGTAGAGAGTTTAAGAGCATCTAGTGTGACTTGATATGTTTCTTTTCTTTATGGCTTGCTGAACTCTATTCTTGCATTGCACTTTTAAATCCTTAGTCTTTTCTCTGGAGGAACCAAAGCATTGTCAAGAGCAACTTGTTTAGCAGCAACTGGATTCATGTTTCCACTAAGAATAGTCCAATACAGTTCATATACAACCAAATTTATATATCACTGATTGACTTATTTAATTCATGGATATACACTTTGAGAAGCAATTTACATTCATTTATTAGATAGATTTATCACATGTATCAGGCATTCAGTTAAAGTATAGGACGACAAACATTAATCAGAAAGTCAACTTAAGGTCAACAAGCTAACAATTGATCAAACACATTCAATTTAGCAATTAACATATGATATAAAGACGAATCATCCTAAAATAAGTTAACAAATGAAAACATTTTAGAAAAAAAATCATCTTTAAAATTCATGTATAAATTCGCCACCTAAACATGTATAAATCGCCCCCTTAAAAAACTGTATAAATCGTCGTCCAAAAAAATAAGTATAAATCACCGTCTAAAGTCACGTGTATAAATCTCCGCCTAAGGATTGTGTATAAATCGCCGCCTATAGAATCATGTATAAATCGCCGCCTAAGGGACATGTATAAATCACCGCCTAAAGGGGATGTATAAATCGCCGCCTATAGGGGATGTATAAATCGCCGCCTATAGGCAACGTATAAATTGCCGCCTATATTCAGTTACGTATAAATCGCCCCATATAACTTTAGATTTTTACAAACTTTAATTTTTGGCACTTACAACACACGTTGACATGAACTAAGCATATTTAAACATCTCCTAGCAGTTATAACAAGAATTGACCACAAAAATTTCATATATAGTGCAAAACAAGTAACTTTTTACTCATTTTAATCAAAGTCACAAAATCTACTTGCAAGATATGGATATTCTCACTCACATGCATTCAACTAGGCATACAAGTACTTATTTAACACAAACCCACAAACTTTTTTAAGTCTTTCCCAAAAACTTAAATTTTCGCACATAATAATCAATCAAAACACAAGTATATGTTATCTTTATCAAGAACTGTTACAATCGAGTGTTCTATAACCCAACCCCATCAAAACCCCTTAATCAATTTGGGATTTGGTCCACTTTTGATTTACACGAACCCTAAACCAATTTTCTAGGGATAACGAGCAAAAATTTGAGATAGAACCTAATTCCTTTTGCAGATAAGTTGGTTAGATGGAAAGGAACACTTTTTTAGTTTACCTTAAAGCTTGAGATTCACGTTTTGATGATGAATTTGTGGGTGACGATTTGAAATGAGAGGGAGGGAAAAAATAAGGGTGTTTGGTTTGTGTGAGTGACGAACAAGGGAAGGGGGCGTTTGTTGTTTTAAAGTTTTACATTTTGACACAAATGCCCCCTAAACTCTTAACTCCTTTCTATTTTTATTAATAACATTTCTTAAGGGTTAAACTAGTTTCACTTTTAACACATTTAGTCCCTAAAGTATTAAAAGCTAAGACTAAGCCTTAAATTTTGTTATTAAAACCCTAAAGGCATAAACACATAGCATATAATGCACACATAAGTTAAAATTAATTAACATTACGAAAAGTATTATACCATTATTGTTTAAGAACCTTTTTCCTTTTGTTTCTTGATGACTTTTGAAGAAGAAATTTGACATTCTCTCCCCCTCAAACAATGATCCGTTTTCTATTTAAAGAGTTGTAGTCGTTGTTTGAGTGGTCAAATGCCTTGAAAAATTATTTTCTTATGAATTACTGAGATGATTATTCTATTTCTGAAAAATCAACACCATTAAATAAGATTTCTCTTATTTTGACAAATAAATGCACTGACACGTACATTAATTTGTATAAAGGAAGCACGGGTTGTGTTGCAAAGTAAACACAAGCCTTTGAATGAATATCAAGTAATTCATTCCCGAGAAAAGTAAATTTCCCGTTGTGAGGCAAAGTTTTCTTTTTTGAAAAACTTGCCTTTAAGATTATGACCGGGTTGCTATCAGAAATAATAGCAAGCCATATGACATATTTTCTATTCGAACTTTATTTACAGCTTTGTGCCATTATTGAATGACATTTCTAAAGCCGTAAATATTATCGATGCTAGAAAACATGTCATGAAAACCTATGTTTTGTATTTTTCTGATTTTTTAATTTTTTATTTTCTTTTTAAAAAAAATTATATAAAATGAAAAATATTTTTGGTTTTTATGTTTTCTTATATACATATAAAATACATAGGATATATCACGAGTTACCACCATTACTCGTCCTTTGCCTCTGACAGACATTTTAACGTTTCCGGAGACATGCTTCTCATACCAAGCTTTTTGATCAAGACGTTAAATCTTTCTCGTGGCAAGGGTTTGGTGAAGATGTTAGCCAATTGATATTTCGTCCGAACAAAGTAGAGTTCCACTATTCCATTCTCCACCTGCTCCTTTATAAAATGGTAGCGTACATCTATGTGCTTTGCTCTTGAGTGTTGAACGTTGTTGTAGCATAGAGCAATCTCATTTTTATTGTCGCAGTACAGAGGAATCTTATTAAATCGAAATCCATAATATGTTACATGTGAACGCATCCATGGGATCTGAGCACAACACCTAGATAAGGCAATATATTCAGCCTTTGTACCCGAGATCGAAGTGCTCGTTTGCTTCTTGGAAGACAAGCTAACAAGTTTATCACCTAAGAATTAAGCGCTTCCTTATGTACTGCATCTAGTGTCCTGACACCCCGCATGATTTGCATCTGAATATGCTATTAGAGACATACCGATATCCTTCGAATACCAGAGACCCATGTTAATGGTTCCCTTTAGGTATCGAAAGATTCGCTTAACCGCATTTAAGTGCTTTTCGGTAGGCTTTGCCTAATACCGGGCACATAAGCAGACTACATAAATAAGGTCAGATCTACTGGATGTCAGATACATGAGGGATCCAATCATGCCACAGTAAAATGTAGCATCAACTAGTGTCCCCTGTAGATCTTTATCCAGATTATTCTTTTCTACCATAGGTGTGTCTACAGAATCACTAGTTAGCAAACCATATTTTTTAATAATTTCATAAGCATATTTTGATTGCTTTAGGAAGATGCCTTTGGGACTTTGAAAATTTTGTAATCCTAAAAATAATGACATCTGCCCCATCTTGAACTTAGTGGTCATCAGATTAGCAAACTCATTACACAAAGCAGTATTAGTGGATGCAAATATTATATCGTCAACATAAATTTATACCAGTAATAATTTGTTTCCTGCTTTCCATGTGAAGAGTGTTGGATCAACTATACCTTTGGAGAAATGTTTTTAAATGAGGAAACTTGACAGCATGTCGTACCATGCACGTGGTGCTTGTTTGAGACCGTATAGAGCCTTTTTGAGCTTGTACACATGTGATGGGTTATCCTGATCTACAAATCCTTTTGGTTGAGAAAGGTAGACCTCTTCTTTAAGCTCGCCATTTAAGAAAGCCGTTTTGACGTCCATTTAGAAGATCATCGTATTCTTGTTAGCGGCATTTGCTACGAAGATACTGATGGCTTCTATTCTTGCAACCAGTGCAAATGATTCCTTGAAATCAATTCCTTCCTCTTGCCTAAATCCCTGAGCAACTAATCTAGCCTTATTCTTTAGTACCCTGCCAAATTCGTCCGTCTTGACATTATAAATCCATTTTAGTTTGATCAACATGACTTTATTTAGAAATGGCACTAATTCCCAAACTTGTGGTCTTTCAAATTCATGAATTTCTTCTTGCATTGCATCGATCCATGATGGTTCGGTCATTGTGTAGGATCTTTTATTTCATAACACGGGTGATGATTCTTGAGTTGGGCTAGTTTCTAGAGAGAGAAACATATAGAGAGATATTTTAGAGAGAGAGTGCATGTGTTTAAAGTGAAAATGAAATTGACTAGCTTACCTCTTCCAAAGTTGGAAGAGGCTTATATAGTTTTTACAAAATATTGGGTATTAGTACCCGGCTTAAAACCGAAAGACATACGATTAACTATTAAACTACGAACTATTATAAACAATAAA
>BQNB010061560.1:3413-36435 GCA_026074375.1 Tanacetum coccineum | reverse complement strand
TTTTCTAAATTGAATGGCGAATTTGGACTTCTATGACAAACACAATATGGTCGCCTTCTTGAAGACACCAGAGAGAAGTGAAGGATTTCATCAGATAGTGGATTTTCTCAATTATACTCATATTAAGTATGCTCTTACTAAAAATCCAACCATCTATGTTTCACTCATCTATCAGTTTTGGCAAACTGCTTCTGCAAGCACATCTGAGAATAGAGAGATGAAAATAACTGCTACCATTGATGGGAGAGTTAAGACTGTTATTGAAGAATCTATAAGAAGGCATCTCAAGTAAGAAGATTTTAATGGTATTAGCTTTAACTAATACTGAAATTTTTAAGCAACTTGCTCTTATGGGGTATATGTCTAATTCTGACAGATTAACTTTTCGAAAGGGACACTTTTCTTCTCAGTGGAGGTTTTTGATCCATACCATCCTTCATTGTTTGAGTGCTAAGAAAACTGCTTGGGATCAATTTAGTAGCAACATAGCCACTGCTATCATTTGCTTGGCCACAAACAGAACTTTTAATTTTTCAAAATTGATTTTTGATGGCATGGTTAAAAACTTGGATAATCAGTCTAAATTTTTAATGTATCCAAGATTTATAAAAATCTTTTTGAACAAGCATAAAAGACAGCTTCTACCTCACAAAAGAACTTATATTGCTCCTACTCTTACGCAAAAACATTTTGGCAATATGAGAAGGATTTCTAAGGGTAATAATGGGGTGGACATTCCATTGTTTCCAACAATGCTTGTTCAGGGTCCAATTTTTTAGGGTGAAGGATCAACAGTCCTAGTTGAGTCTCATCACACACCCACAGTTGCTCCATCAACCTCACCACCACATATTTCACCAACACTTAGGAGTCCTCTCTGTAACATCCAGTAATTTTCAAAATTTTAAAGGACTATTTTAACCTTTGACTTTTTAGGTCTGATTTGACTTTTTGACTTTTGGCCTTTTATTGTCACATAAAAGAGATTACCGCGTAACCAGTAATTTTTCTGAACATATTTAAAAGAGATATATGTTATTCCTAAGTTGATTTATCAAAAACGAGCTACTAAATCACATTTTCACAACTCGGACTCTAAAGCAATTTGATGTAAAACGATATTCGGACAACTTTTTAGTTTTACCCGAGACCTGAAAACAGACAGAAAGTGACTGAAATGCCCTCGCAAGATTTTAGAATCAAGAACAACGCGTACCGACGGGAAAATAATTAAATAATATTTAATTAACACTTTTTATTAAATAAAAATATTTAATAAGTTAGTCATCATTTTATTCAGTAACGTTTGTTGAAGACGCAAATATTCGAGTAAAAGATTATTTTACGGACAAAGTTTATCAGAAATATACAAATAAATAATAAATGTTTTAGATAAATTTTATAAAACGTTTATGAAAATTAGTCGAGTGAAAACTCGTTTTTATGGGAAAAACGATTTGGAAAACAATGGCGTAGGTTTCGTGTTTTGAATCGTCCGTTAAGTCGCTCAAACGAGTCCCGAACCATTAATTACCAAAATTTACACTTTTGGTCCCTGTGAAATATTTACATAATCAACCTTCAACTATTAAACACACTACACTTTATTTAAAACTTTTAATATATATATATTAAAGTTTAATAAAAGTTTTCATTTACAAAATTATAACACACACACACCAACACATAATGCTCTCCCCTCTCCCATGATTTCCGGCGGCCGGCCAGCCGCCGGATTCCGGCCACCACCGCCGGAAAAATTTTCCGGCGAGTATTCCGGCCGAATCCAAAATTGATCCCCATCGCCCGATCCCCACCACCACGCGCCGCCACACGCCTCCACCACCTGCCCCCGCCACCTCGCTGTCAACACGACCACCACACCACCACCACCATCATCATTATCTCGTCATCATCATCATCATACCATCATCGTCGCATCACCACCATCTCCGAACCACCGTGGTCTCCCCACCACCTACAACCACACCACGCACCACCGCTAGGGGTGCGTTGGGTTCGCTGGTAAACCACCCAATAGGGTGTGTTAGTTTTTCTTTTTATCAACCATTAGGGTGCGTTTGGCTCTTAATAAACACCACGAGGGTGTGTTTGCTTCGGTGGCTAAACTAAAGACACAAGAAGGTATTGGAAAATTATCAGAGTTGGAAACCATACAGAAGTTTATCAGACTTTTGATGATATGTTAAAGAGATTTGATAGAGATGACCTGGATAAGCTATGGAGTTTGGTTAAAGAAAGATTCAGTTCAACAGATCCTACTGATGACAAGAAAGAACACTAATGGGTATGAATTGAAAGAGTTATTTGAACCTGATATTGATGATATTCTGTGGAAGCTTCAGAGATATATTCATGATCCATTAACATAGAGGTTATATGATACATGTGGTGTTCACCATGTATCTACAAACAGAGGACATGATATCTTCATGTTGGTTAAGAAAGATTATCCACTGACAAGAGGATACAACATTGATTTTGTGTAATAAGCAGCAAAGTGGATCAGTATTATTCAGAGATGGCGATGATGCTTTTAAGAAAATTGTCAACTTAGCAAACAGACCACGATAGTAAAGTGTTTGGAAGCATCCTCTCAACATAGAAGGTTTAATGCATAAACTTGATGATTTGAAGGTAAATCACAAGTTTAGGGGATGATTGTTAGGAATTAAGGGCTTTTACAAGTTTCTAATGCTGGTTCAACTTAATACTGCCAAAGAGAAAGACTTAGGTTACTCGCCAAGAAGTTAGTACTGCTAGTGTTATAGTTAGTACTGCCAGTACAAAATGTTAGTACTGTCAGTTTATTAGTACTGTTAGTTATAATAGTTAGTAACTGTTTAGTTAAAATAGATTAGAAACTGCTTATGTATAATGACATGAGATAAATTAGAAATCAGATATGCGATGAATCATGTAACGCTTTGATGTAAGCCCATTAGGGTTTCCTTGTACATAAAAGGAACTCTACGGCATAGATCTAGATATCAAGTTTTATACAGTTTTCATAGCAAATATAGTTAGTATTCATAGTTTCAAGGTTATTCTGTAACTTTGATTGTGTTTAATATATTGAAAGTTTAGCAAGATCTTGTTTTACTGTTTCATTGTTCTTCTTAGTATTTTCAAGCTAGATCCACATAGTTTGTAAGTATTCATAATCTTAGTTTCTATTATAGTTGTTTTGGATCTATCCAACACAACTAAGCTTTAACAAGCTAAGTAAGATCTGTTAAAAAGGGATCAACAATGCGGATTAGAATTATAGTAGAAACTAAGATTGCTACAAACTTCTCAACACAAATCTAAACAAATAGTTGATAACCTATAATTATAGTTGATAACCTATAATTCCTTAAAAGATTCTTTAAAAGATTCTTATTAATGAAACTCTTCAAAAACAGTATGATCAACAGCGTAAAGCTCTTAATAAATCTAATCTAGAAATTATAGGTTATCAAAAGGGATTAGAATCATTAGAAGCTAGGATAGTTGTCCATGAAAAATAATGGATGATGTTTTATGAAAAGACATTGCATTTTTAAAGTATGAATGTCCAAGTGAAAGATATTCTATCAAAGACCTTAAAAATCAGTTAGAAGGAGCTTTAAAAGAGAAAGATGATTTGAAACTTAAACTAGAAAATTTTGAAGAATCATCAAAGAATCTAACTAAACTGATAAATAGTCAAATAAGTGCTAAAGACAAAGCTGGTCTTGGTTATGATAGTCAGATGAATGATAGTGAAGTGGTTCATACTGTGTTTAACAGTAGAGAAAGTGATGTGAATGATAGTCTAGTAAATGATAGATTCAAAACAGGTGAAGGGTTTCATGCAGTTCCCCCTCCCTACACTAGGAATTACATGCCCGCAAGACCAGACTTATCCTTTGTTAGGTTAGATGATTCTGTCTATAAGACTAGAGTGAGTAAAACTAAAACTATTATATCTAAGACAGTAGGATATTTAATAGAAAAACCTAAAACTGTTAGGTCCTAGTGCTCCTATCAAATTGTAGAACGGGACACTGATAATATAATGATAGTGTGTTTAGACCTAAATCTGATCAGACAAGAAAATAAAATAAAACCAAGTTAATTTAAAATCAATTTTGTCAAATCTAATGAAAATGTGAAATTTGTTAATAAGGAAAACACACATAGGCAAGTAGAGAATCCTAGGAAAAGTCAAAGTCCTAGGGAAAATAGAAGAAACTGGAATGGGATGATGACTCAGAAACTAGGAAATGGTTTTGAGTTTATAAAGAAAGCTTGTTTTGTATGTGGGAGTTTCAACCATTTAATCAAAGACAGTGATTTTCATGATGATAAAATGATAGAAAAACTTGTGTTGAATAATAAGGGAAGGGTTACTAGTCAAAGGGAAATTAGACCATTATGAAACAATGCTCAGAGGGTGAACCATCAAAATAAATTGACTCACCCACATCCTAAAAGGAAGTTTGTTCTAATAGCTATATTAACAAAGTCAGGGCAAGTGCTAGTTAATGCTGTTAAGCAAAGCTCTCTAAGAGCAGCAACATCAATTAGTACTGCTAGGCCTATTAATACTGTTGCCCCTAAATCAAA
The DNA here is from genome assembly GCA_026074375.1 of Tanacetum coccineum. Taxonomy (NCBI): domain Eukaryota; kingdom Viridiplantae; phylum Streptophyta; class Magnoliopsida; order Asterales; family Asteraceae; genus Tanacetum; species Tanacetum coccineum. The sequence continues at coordinate 31,821 of BQNB010061560.1, read as the reverse complement.
AGTGAATGATGCCTTACCCAAAACATATTCTTATTTTAAAGCACGTTCACCAGTAAGAAGGGCTTTTAACCAAAAATCAGCAGCTAAAACCAATAATCTTAATGAAAAAGTTAAAACTGCTAAGGTTAACAATGTAACTACTGCTGGGCCAAAAGCAGTAGTTAGTGCTACTAAGGGAAATGGGGAAAATGTTGTTAAGTCCTCAGCATGCTGGATTTGGAGACCAACAGGAAATGTTATTGACCATACCTCCAAAGATAGTAGATCATACATGCTTAAAATATTTAACTATGTTGATCTATAAGGCAGACTCAAGTCAGTAATTGCTTGGGTCCCCAAGAGAAACTAATTCTCTCATTTTGAGTGCTGGGTAATCCATAATATACTTTACATGATCAAGGGATTTTTGACAGTGGATGCTCTAGGCATATGACTGGAAACAAGTCCTTTCTTATAGATTATTAAGATATTGATGGTGGATTTGTTGCATTTGCAAGAAGTCCTAAAGGAGGTAAAATTACTAGAAAAGGTAAAATTAGGACTGGGAAATTAGACTTTGAAGATGTATACTTTGTAAAGAAACTTAAGTTTAACCTTTTCTCTGTCTCACAAATGTGTGACAAGAAAAACAGTGTTCTTTTCACTAAGAATGAATGTCTTGTTCTATCTCCAAACTTTAATCTACTTGATGAAAGTCAAGTCTTGCTTAAAGTTCCCGGAGCCAGAACAACATGTTACAATTTGATCTAAAGAATGTTGTTCCTTCAGGAGGTTTGCTTGTTTTTATTTGCAAAGGCTCAATAGATGAAGTCTAATTATAGCCATAGGAGGCCTTGGTCATATAAACTTTTAAAACTATAAACAAACTTGTGAGGGGAAAAACCTTGTAAGAGTTTGCCTTCCAAAGATTTTTGAGTAATGACCAATAACCTTGTGTTGCATGTCAGAAGGGAAAAAACACCAAGCCTCCTTGAAAGAGCACAAGCTTGTGAGCTCTATCACCAACCCTTACAAATGTTACATATGGACCTATTTGGACCAACAACTTTAAGGAGTATCAAATCACAAGTATAAATGCCTTGTTGTCACTGATGACTATAGTAGGTTTAGTTGGGTTTTCTTTTTGGCCACTAAGGATGAGACTAGTGGGATCCTAAAAACTTTTATTACTGGCATAGAATTATACTAAATGATTATAAGGTTAAAAGTCGATTAGATGTGACAAATGGAACTGAGTTTTTAAAATAATGACATGAATAATTCTGTAGGGATAAAAGGGAATTAAGAAGGGAGTTTTAGTGTTGCCAGAAACTCCCAACAAAATGGAGTTGCTGAAAGAAGAATGGGACACTAATAAGGCAGCTAGGACTATGTTAGCAGATTCCATTATTACCTACTACAATTTGGGCGAAGCAGTAAGTACTAGTCTTTTATGTTTTACAACAAGACACCTTATGAACTATTACATGGTAGACCACCTAGTATAAGTTTTATGAGACCTTTTGGGTGTCCTATGACTATTCTTAATACCTTAGATCCCCTAGGCAAATTTGATGAGAAGGCTGATGAGGGGTTCTTTGTTAGATTACTCTAATAATTAACAAGCTTTTAGGTATTTAACACTAGAACTAGGAAAGTAGAGGAGAACCTGCATATAAACTTTCTTGAAAACAAACCTAATGTTGCAGGGAGTAGACCAGATTGGCTCTTTAATATTGATTTACTAACAAACTCTATGAATTATGAGCCAGTTACTGTAGGGAATCAAACTAATAAGAATGTAGGTATCAAGGATAATGTTGATGCAGTACCTACTCACAATATATTCTGCTACCATTACTTTATAGATAGTCCACAGAGCTCAGAGGATGCAGTGCTGATGATGCAATAAAAAGACTAATGAAGAACAGCAAATGAGGGGTGAAAAGAAATAGTAAAGAGAAGGAAATGGAGGGATCTTCAAATAAAAGAAGATTGAACCAGAATGTACAAGACTTTTAGAGCTGAATTGATAATTTTCTTTGTTCAACAAAGGAAGTTTATGCTAATAGCACTAACATGAGATTGTACTATTAGTCCATCTTTAGTACTACTGGCTGGGCAATTTACTAATGGCTGATGATTTTCCAACTGATCCTCTTATGCCTGATTTGGAGGATACAACTGATCTTCTAAATACTGGTATCTTTAGTGGTGCATATGATGATGAAGATGTGGGTGCAGAGGCTTACCTTAACAACTTGGAAACCACCATGAATGTCAGTCATATTCCCACAACCAGAATTCACAAGGATCATCTTAAAGACCAGATCATTGGAGACATAAATTCAGCTACTCAAACAAGGAGGATGACCAAGATTACTAAAGAACATGCTATGGTTAGTTACATCAAAAAGCAGAGGAGAACAATTCACAAAGAATATCAAAACTGCTTATTTGCCTGTTTTCTCTCACAAATAGAACCCAAAAAGGTACACCAGACTTTGACAGAATCCAAGCGGATAGGGGAGACAATGCAAATGAGTTTGCTATAGTTTAGATTGCAAGAAGGTTTGGAGATTAGTTTGATTACCCCAAATTCAGTATGCCATTAGAACAAAATGGGTTCTATGAAACAAGAAAGATGAGAGCGGGATAGTAGTTAGAAATAAGCAAGACTGGGTTGCACAATGTTAACACAACCCAAGAAGAAGGCATTAATTATGATGAGGTTTTTGCTCCTGTTGCTAGGATAGAAGAAATCAGGTTATTTTTGGCCTATACATCATTTATGGGGTTTATTGTATACCAGATGGATGTAAAAAGTGCCTTTTTATATGGCACTATTAAAGAGGAGGTGTATGTGTGCCAACCTCCTGGTTTTGAAGATCCACAGTTCCCTAATAAAGTTTATAAGGTAGAAAAAGCTTTATATGGTCTACATCAAGCTCCTAGAGCCTGGTATGAGACTTTGTCTACCTACTTATTGGAAAATAGATTTAGAAGAGGCACTATAGATAAAACTCTATTCATCAAGAAGGAAAAAGGTGATATCCTGTTAGTGCAGGTGTATGTTGATGACATCATCTTTGGATCTACAAAGATGTCTTTATGTGTTGAGTTTGAGCAAATGATGCATAAGAGATTCCAGATATTCTATGCGGGGAGCCTCACTTTCTTCTTAGGGTTACAAGTAAAAGCATAAATATGGATGGAATCCGTTTATCATCAAGACAAGTAAGTGGCTGATATATTGAATAAGATTGATTTTGTCATAATGAAGACAACAAGCACTCCAATTGAGACTAACAATGCATTACTCAAGGATGAAGAAGCTGAGGATGTGGAAGTTCATTTATACAGATCAATGATTGGATTATTGATGTACTTGATGGCTTATTATAGTCTGACATATATGTGTTGTTTGTGCATTGTGCAAGGTTCTAATACTCTCCTAAAGTTCTCAACATCTTCATGCTGTGAAAAGACTTTAGATACTTGACAGGATCAAATACAAATTGGGCCTTTGGTATCCTAGGGATTCACCATTTGACTTGGAAGCTTTTTTTGATAGTGATTATGCTGGAGCTAGCCTTGACAGGAAATCCACAACAGGAGGTTGTCAATTTCTTGGAAAAAGGTTGATTTCATGGCAATGTAAAAAGAAAACTATAGTTGCCAATTCCACTACTGAAGCAGAGTATGTTGTTGCTGCTACTAATTGTTGTGGACAGGTGTTGTGGATCCAAAATCAAATGCTTGATTATGGGTTCAATTTCATGAACACCAAGATTTACATTGATAATGAAAGCAGCCATTATGTATTATAAAAGAAATCTAATGTTTCATTCTAAAACCAAGCACATTGAAATAAGGCACCATTTCATCAGAGGATTCTTATGAGAAGAGGCTCATTTAAGTGATTAAGATACATACAGATCATAATGTTGCGATCTTCTTACAAAGGCATTTGATGTTAGCAGGTTTAACTTTCTGATTGCTAAGCATGGATACCATAAGCTCTAAAAGATGTGTTTTGTTAGTCTAATGATAAATGGTTTGGAGATAGTATTAGAGATACATTTTGAAATAAAAACTAGTATTTTGTAAGGTAAGCTGCTAGGAAGGATGTAGTACTGCTAGCAAAAGTTTATACTGCTAAGTATAATTAGTACTGCTAGTTATACTTAAGACTGCTAGTTCAAATTGTTAGTCATAATTAATACTGTTAAACAAGAAAATACTTTGGATTGTGTATTCTTGGTTTTGGACTAACATTTGCAGGCTAAGCATATTGAGTACATGGTATTGAATGCTTCACCTCTGAAGTATTGATTGAGGGGAGACTAATTATGTCAATATGCAGTCAAAAATTGATGGAAGGACATGTAACCTCAAACAGAAGTGTGTGAAGAGTCAAATACCTAGGCAAGCCAAAAGAGGTCGAGACACTAAGATACCTAAGTCTGGTGGTCCCCCTGAAAAGGTTGGTGATGAGGATGTCCATAAGGAGTTGGGTGACAGAATGGAAAGGGCCGCCACTACTATTGCATCTACTAGAAGTATGAGCATAAACCCGTGGTAACATCAATAGGACCAGAATCTATGGCAACACTTAATGGGCCAAGTTCCATAGGGAACCTGGTTTTCAGGTATGATTCCGAGGTGCCAAGAACCATATTAGGGGTGTAGAATACTCAACTAGGTTTGAACTACATCTAAATAGTCTAATAACCCACCTCTCTCAAGAGTTCACACACTTGGAAGTGGATAGGATAGCATGAAACTAATGGAATTGATGGAACATTGTACAAAATTGTCTGAATTGGTGAGAAAAAGAAATGAGAGATATAGTGAGATAAAAAACAGAAAGAGAGTTGTGTGATATAAAAATAAAACAAGGTGATTAAGTGAGAAAAAGAAATAAGAGATATAATGAGATGAAAAACAGATAGAGAGCTTGTGAGAATCCAATCTTTCTCTTGTGTCCCTTCACAGTCACCTGAGCAAAATCCCAAAATACTCAAAATTCTTAATCAACAGACAAGTCACAAATGAAAAAAAGTGATAAAAGTGTTCTTACGTCATCATCAGCATCGTTGGATGATATCTTCTTCTTCATTTTGAACCCGCTGTTCACCAATTAACAAAAAAATTTATAAATTAACAAAGTAAAAAATCAAACATAATTTCTAATTGTTTGAGATACAAGAAGAAGTTACCGTGCGTGCAATCGAAACCCTAACAAAGCCGAAATTGTTCTGTTTATTTGCTTTTTAACGTTTTATGTTATTAATATTATATTACATTGAATTTAATTAGTTCAGTGGGCCGGGCTAATTTTGTTTGGGCTCCGGAATCAATTTTGGTTGGCTTGGGCTCCGAAAACGATTTTGGGCTGAAAGTGATTGTTTTGTCCATTGATATGTTATAACAAGCATATGAACCCGCGCGTTGCAGCGGGGCTAATTTTTTCCCCACCATGCCAATTACACATTATACTAACTATATGTTCTTCATACGCAAGTTGAATATCAACAAAGCCGTCGATACTGGGAATAAACCGAATTTCCCTCGCTCGGTTCCGAGTTGTTTAGGTTTCGTTTTTTTGAACTACTTTCTACATGAAAATTGTGATCACATTCATCCAATAGCTTCCTTTTCAGTCACTTTCCTTTAGTTTCCATAGTTAATAAAGTTATTTTAAAGCAGGGCACACAGTATCATTCGAAGATAAGTAAAAAAACAGCTTACAGTCCTATACAATCAAAGACTTTAACTTGACAGACAAAATGCATAACATTTTAGAAAATGTCAGGGACTACATACCTAGATGATCGCAACAGATGTTTGTTTCGTATGTGGATGATGTACAACACGATGATCACATCAGCTGTTGGTATTAACATGATGGTGGAGTTTCTAAAGTGTTTCAGATATGTTGTTTGTCCCACTTACATTAGCTAATGCCAAAAGTTTTGAAAAAGAGATCGGGCCTAAAAAAAAGAGCATGGGCCTGAACTCATGAGCTAATGTGGATGGCTAAAGTCAGCCTACAAAAAAAGGGAGCCCAAGGTTTAAACGACTTCGTTTTTTTACCTCAAATGTGTATTTATATAATGACATGAGTATGTGTGGGTAATGTTTTTGCTTTTGTACTTGTGTTTATGAGGTTATTTGATTTTGGTTTATATTTTATAAGTATTTTTTAATTTTTTGACTTGTTTTTTAGTTTTATAAGCTTTTAAGGGTGTTTGTTTTGGTTTAAAATAAGCTCATAAACTCGCATACAAGCCGAAACACACACCACTAGGCTTTTAATGATGTTGTTGTTACGTGTTAATCTGCTTGCAACACGTTTCACTTTTGTCTATCAAAAGTTTAGATACTAGAACTTAGAGCGTGTTTGTTTGGTGAGGTTAGACGCTAAAGATTAAGATTGGCTTGATAAAAACCATTTGGTTGGTGGGGTTAGATTTTAAATTGGATTAGAGTATTATGGAAGTGAGGTTCTATAAAACCGGGCAAGATAGTATGGTTTTCTCTCTTATTATTAATATGTATGTTGCACATTTGTAAAGATCATTTATTTAAGAGTCACGTGGTTTAAACACCAACTGACACCACTTCAATATTTGTTTATTATCCCAACACAAAAAGCTGCCATATAAAAATAAAACATAAAAAACTGCACATACTCTTTCACATTTTGCCTATCATTAAATGTTATACCTTTCCTGAAAAGTTGCAAATACTCTTTCCCATTTTCCAATACTAGTTTGATTTTTGTTATTTTCACGTTTTTAATACATTGCCTTATCTTTCCTTTATATTAGCAACAAACAATCAGTATATTAAACTTTCCACTTTTCCACTATGCAAACACTCATTGTATTGGTCTTCCACCCGAATTTGACCAAACGGACCATCACCATCTTTGCCACTCAAACCGAAACTCCACTAACCAAACCACCATAGACACCGTCAAGCTCCAGCGACAAGTGCCAGAACCCATTTCGTATTTCATTTTTCCGGCGATCTTGACAACGTTAAAACACCACTTTCGGCGAGCGGATGCTCCTCTCACATTTCTTAGGCCGATCTAAGTTGCAGATTCCCCAACCATTGTCTTTTCCCACTTTTCATTGCCGAAAACGTCTTAAACCGTCAAACCATCGCTAATGTGAGTAACGGTCAACCAACAGCACGACAGTTGGAACAACCACACTATATCTCCATCCTTATTTCCAGAAAAACAGCAACATAATAGTGGTGGTGGTGTAGTTGTGAAAATTAGCATGTTGGATAAAGATGGTTGAATTTTGGTGGTATTGGTAAAGATGGCGGTGCGGCCGGTGGTGTGGCCACCGGAGATTGATGGTGGTGGTTTTGAGATGTAAAAAACATACTTTTAAGCATGCGCACTGGTATATATATAAAAAGTCAAAAAAAGAACATAGAAAAATGAAAAAGACTAATGATTGATGGTGTGAATATACTATTTTGATGGTGTCAAAACCCATCAAGCCATTTAATTGATTTTTATTTAAAAATGATAAATCTTTGTACAAATTAAACAACCTTTTTCTTTTAACTAAACTAAATCATATGCCACTCATTTACTAATCCAATACTGTTATAAATATAAAGAATAAGAACACAAGAATGAAAGAGGAAGAGAGCATTCTTATTATTAAGTTATGATCATCTAAGAGGTTACAAGCATGTAGTATTTATAAGGGAGATAATACAGGTAAAACCTAATGGGACGGCTGAGATAATGATGGATATACATAAACCCATCATTAATATTTACAACACTCCTCTTTGGATATTCACCTTTTATCATATGATATAGACTGCCTCATTAAAAACCTTATTAAGAAAAAACCCAATGGGATAAAAACTTGATGAAGGAAAAGAATGTAGTGCGCATAATGTTCCTCCTCAATTTAATGTATATATTTCAAGCATCGAATGCTAATCTTCTGAACGAGTTGCTCAAATACTTTTGTTGACAACAACTTTGTAACGAAGTCCACCAAATTGTTGATGTTAAGAATAAGTCATGTAATGATGACAGAATATATGTGTAGCTTTCAACCCAATATCAAATGCATTGGTTGAAAAGTATACAATGCGTGTACAAATATTAAAAGAGAAAAACAAACTGTCCATGACGCATGTTAGTTGTAAAATTGACAATAAAATCTCAATTATACTTATTAATGGTACTTAAGGACCACACGTTCCTTAAAGACATGTGCAAAATCAATTTATATAATATGCGTCCAAAATGATTTTGATCCATATAAGGATTCATTCAATTTGATCAAATAAAGTTATTGAGAACTTTATTAATTGTTTCTAGAAGTTGAAGTTATGAGCCATGCTTGAGGCATTACATATCCTTCGTAGAATATGAGAGCTCTAATAAACCCTATTTTTGGGAAAAATAAATACTTTAATATAACTTATCTCATAAAATATTTACATCCACCTCGAAACAATATGTCTCTTAACAATTAACTTATTATTTTTGTGAATTAATTTATTTCACAATTCAAGTATTAAAGCACATAACTCTAGAGCTCTTATTTCGGTTTCGCACAAAAACCGATGTATATCCAATAAATTTTACACATGACATGTATGAACTTTACGTTCTAATACTTTTAGTAGTTCGTATATCTTTAGTTTTGCAAGATACGATGTGTGTGTTATCGTCAGCCAATCATTTCGTTGATGCGCCATTTGGTATTAATGTGATATCTGATCTCTACATCGTTGTAATCAGCAAGCAATATATTGTTATGTAGACTGTGTTTATCGCAGTCGTTTTATTTTCGATTCATATGATTCTGAATCTAGAATTTATGAAGAATTCGTTATTGCTTGATCCCTTTGTAGAAAGACAGATTTGTGTTAGCGTGTTTAAAGCTTAGTGTTGTTGTATTAGAGCCAAAACCAACTCATAGTATGAAATTGAAAGGAATTGTTTTGAAAGCATTTACAACTCTCGCTCGAACTTTATTTATTCACCCGTTTTAATATTAATCAACATTTCTAGGTGCGCAAATGTTATCGATTGTCGAGAGATGTTGATCCCTTTTGAACATATATTTCTTAGCTTGTTAAAGCTTAGTTGTGTTGGATAGATCCAAAACAACTATAGTAGAAACTAAGATTGTGAATACTATAAACTATGCGGAATCTAGTTTGCAATACTTAGAAGAACAATGAAACAGTAAAACAAGACCTTGCTAAACTTTCAATATATTAAACACAATCAAAGTTACAGAATAACCTTGAACTATGAATACTAACTATATTGTCTATGAAAACTATATAAAACTTGATATCTAGATCTATGCCGTAGGGTTCCTTTTATAGACCAAGGAAACCTTAATGGGCTTACAAAACGCGTCAAGTGATCAATCCATATCTATTCCTAATATATCTCATGCATATCACTTTAGCAGTACTAACTATATAACTAACATTACTAACTATTATAACAAACAGTACTAATAAACTAACACTACTAATATTTTGTACTGGCAGTACTAACTATAACACTAGCAGTACTAACTTAGCTTGGCAGTACTAAGTTGAACCAGCAGTAGAAACTTGTAGAAGCCCTTAGTTCCTAACAATCCTCCCCTAAACTTGTGATTTACCTTCAAATCATCAAGTTTCTGAATTAAACCTTCTGTGTTGAGAGGATGCTTCCAAACACTTTACTGTCTTGGTCTGTTTGCTAGTATGAATATTTTCCTTAAAAGCTCATCTGCCATCTCTGAATATTGATCCACTTGCAGCTTGTTACACAACATCAAAGTCAAAAGCCCTATTGTCAGTTGATAATCTTTCTCAACCAACATGAAAATATCATGTCCTCTGTCTGTAGATACATGGTGAACACCACATGTATCATTAACCTCCATGTCAATGGATCATGCATATATCTCTGAAGCTTCCATAGAATATCATCAGTATCAGGTTCAAACAACCTCTTTAATTTAACCCATAATGTTCTTTCTTTGTCATCAGTAGGATCTGTTGAACTGAATCTTTCTTTAACCAAACTCCATAGCTTATCCAGGTCATCTCTATCAAATTTCTTCAACATATCATCAAAAGTCTGATAAGCTTCTGTATGGTTTCCAACTCTGATAATTCTCCAATATCTTCTTGTGTCTTCAGAGTAAATTTCCCAGTCAATTATTGGATATTTGACCTGTAAGGCTTCAACATAAACTTCTTCCACTGGAACTACCATCATCATTTGTTGTAAATCCTCTTGTGATAGCTCTTTTTCCTTTTCTGCTGAATGTTCTTCACCTGATCCTGAATCTTCTCCAATCTTTTATCTTTTAATAGACTTTTCTGAAACTTCTTGACCTGCTCTTTTCAATCTCTGAACCTCTAACTCAGAATCCATAGGCACAAAAGATTGTACTCTCCTCATAGTAGCTTCAAAAATTTCTTTAACCTGCTCAAACGAAAGTGACTTCAATTGTTTAATAGAATAACCTCCTTCTTGGTTCTTGATGTAGTTTGACATGTAATCCTTTTGTTGAGCAGGAGTCATTGGCTTGTTCCTCTTAGCTTCAGCTCTTTGTTGAGCAAAGAACTTCTTTCTTTGATTGACAAGTTCTACAAGCTTCATTGGTAAGTCTTCTTCACTGCACTTTTCACCTGCTTGTAATTGTTGAACAAAATCTTCATCTGCTGCAACCCTAGCCAATACATCATCCCATTCAGCATCTGTAAAACCCTGAGCTGCTTGATGCACTTGAGCCATCCTCTGTCTTTCTGCTGCATCAAACTCTTCTTGTAGCTTTAGAGCTACTTCTTCATCCCTGCTAATTTGAATCTGCTCTCTCTGTTTCATCTTCTTTGGAGACTCAGACTCTTGCATAATGGCTTTACCCTTATCCTTTGTTGCAACTGATGAAGGAGTACTGGCTTCTTGAACCATACCAGCAGTACTAACTGGCATTGATGCACCAGCAGTACTAACTGATTCTTTAGCAGTACTAATTTCACCATTGCCAGTACTAACTGCCCTACTTCTTCTAGTATAAGATTGAACATTTACAATTTCCCTTCTTTTTCTGGCTGCATCTGCAAGAACCTTAGCTGCACTAAGAACTCTCAAGTGATCTTCAGGTTGATCTTGTTGAGTACGTGCCTCCCCTTGAGCACTGACCTTTGTAGGAGTAACCTGATCCTCAACATTAATTTGAACCAAAGTAATTCCTGTATCTTGATTAATTTCTTCAATCATACTCCTCCCTTGTTTGGAAGGATCCTCCAACTCTTCTTCATCATTAGATATAACAACTCTTAACCTTCTTCTAGCTTGACTTGTCTTGACAGTCTTCTCTAATTTCTTTACCTTCTTGATAAGATTAGTAAAAGCATCACCATAGACTTTCTTTGTCTACCTCAAGTCTGTCTCCAAAGCTTCATATATATTTGACAATTTTGTGACCAAATCCATCAATTCATTTTGTTGCATTCTGCCCTCATCACTTCCAAGTATGTAACCTCTTGGGAGAGGTGAATCATGGGGCATAGATGGGGTCTTATTAATGTTATCATTGCCCTGTTCTGCATCTAAGCTAGTGACAGTAGTGGCAACCCCTCCATGTCTGACATCCACACTTGTGGATGCAGCCTCATCTGCTACATTGGTGTGAGGAGGAGAACTGAGCTAAGGAACTTCAGTTTACTCTATGATAGGACTCCTAAGGGTTGGTGAAATATGTGGTGGTGAGGTTGATGAAGCATCTGTTCATAATACACAGCTCTAGATACAAGAGAACGACCTCTAAATGTGTCGTTTGAAAAGTAATCTCGTTGATTTCCTTAAAATTGATATAACATTTGTCCCATAATTGCATCACAATGAAAAGCTTAAAAGCGATACAACGAGATTTGATCATTTGTATATAAGTAGAAATCCATGAATGAAATCTTGTCATTTTAGACTCCAATGCACATCAGATAATCCAAGCATCTAATTCACCTGAGAAAAACATGCTTAAAACGGTCAACATAAAGTTGGTGAGTTCATAAGGTTAGTTTAAATAAAAACTCAAGAAAAATCAAATACCACCCCCCTGTACCCTTAATCCCCTCCCCAGCCCTCCCCCCCTCGCTCGCTCCACTGACCAGAGGGGGGGGAGGGGGGGCGGTGTAAGCGTTTCTCGCGGGGCGAGGATGGCGGTGGGGGGGTGTGGGCGTTGGGGGGGGTGGGGGTGTTTTGTTAACGTGTATTGAGGGGTGCGAGTATAGGTGATGTATTCTGTGGTGGTATTGGTATTTGTGGTTAAATCGTGTCATAAAAAAGCATATTTATGATACCTGCGTAAGAACAAAAGTAAGTCACTAAATGGATGGCTATTACCATGTTCCAACAACCTATGCACACATGATAGGCCCCAACCTCCACCCAACGTACCAAACCATTCCATACTTAACACTAACCTAAAGAACCTCACCACCTCTTATTTGACCGATTTCACAGCAAGTTATTTCACATGTGAAATTATATAGCTAGAATCGCAAAAAGATCAAGGTAGTCTCAAACATGACCACCAAAAAACAATCCCTCCTACAAACTCCACACCAACCCCGCACTCTTCCCCCGCCAACTGAACAGCCCGTTCCCAACCCCAGCTTTGTCAAATGTCCCCCATATACCACCCCTTCCCATACTTGTTGTTTATTTAGGTTGTTGTTGGTAGACAACATTAAGTGACTACTGTCTCCCTAACAGTATCATAAAATGGAAAAGTAAATCATTTCACCCATTTTTAATAGTCCTCAAAGTTGTATGCATAAGTGTTGACATCAAAGTTTTGTAAAGTATGCCTGACTATTTCAATCCTTAAATAGTCACAAAATGTATAAATATATGTTCAAATCCAAGATTTGTAAAGTATGCATGACCATTGTATCCAATACACTAGTCATCATTTATGATTATGATTACACACCTAAGTTCATGAAACTGCTAACGTGAAACCTGTTTGTAATGCCACATATTCAAAGCACAATAAGAATTTTTTTATAAGATACCCATCTAGGTGCTCCTCCAAGAACACCCTGGGTGACCCCATTAATAAAATAATAGTACCCATATTTTTTATAGGTGTCCCCTCCAAGGACACCCGGGAATTTCTGAAAATAATATGTGTATGTGATTGTTGGCCCCGCAGACGCCAATCCAATCGTAATCCGACATGGTATAACGTTCGTTCCTAATGATAGCTAGTCACCCGAACGGGGATTGTCAATCCCAAATAGATCTATTTTATAACATTCGCGCTTACCCTCCGAGTAATTAACACTTCATGCAACTTAAGCTAATCCATAATCATAAAATTATAGTATGTGTTTACGTTCAAAAATTAAACCAAGTATTGTATCTCATCGCGAGATATATAAATGAGTATGTAAACCAAACAGGTAATCAACCATGTAAATGCATTTGTAAACAAGCATGTTCTCACCCCAAAAATATATGTAAAACATGTAAAACGTGGGGCTATAAACTCACATTGATGTTGTAGAACGATTTGCAGAACTGCACATATTAAGCGCAGCACAAACGGAAAGCCGGAATGGCTCGATCAAGAAGATGCAGCTTAACTTAACGGCTAAGTCCCACTAGCCTAGGATAATGTATTTGGGTTTCTCGATGAATGGTTACGTCAACGCGACACGTTGATAAAGATTTAGATTTCCAAGTAGTAATAGTTTGGTGGTTGGTTAAATAAAATAAAACAAAAAAAGTAAATGCAACGTATGTAATATAGTCCGTACATATTACATATGGAAAATGGACAAGTATATAATTCATATGATGAATTATATAACAAAGACAAACAACCAAAATAATAATCGAGGTATATAATACTTTGCAAGTATTATATAAGAAACGTGAGAAAAATACAGAAGCAAAACAATCGAGCACGTTTTCAGAAATCACCAAATTAAATTAATAAAATGTACTTAGCAAATAAGTAAACTAACTTTTAAAGTTTCATAAATATATAAACGATGTTTTCAAGCTTTTACAAACCATTATGACTTTATCTCCAAGTCGAGAATAGATAAAAATAATATTTTTTATAATTGTAGTGTTCGATACAGACTTTTATACTAAGACTAGTGCGTTGTTGTTTAAAAGTATAACTTTTCGTTATGTATCTGTTTATTGTATAATTTATCAATTAAACAATCTTAAGAGCTAACTTAAAAAAAATAATATATTTTCGTGTGTGTAAAAGGGTATAAAAAAAAAAAAAAAAAAAAATATATTTTTAAAAATTTGGGGGGGGGGGGGGGAATTAATTTTTATTCAATACCGTTTGCAATTTCTCGCTAGTATATATATAATATAGATATATTTATATATATAAATATATATAACTATATGAAACCAACAAATAATAAATATTACATTTATTTAACCAATTTAAACTAAAAATTATTCAGTTGTTAATATTTATAAAACCTTATGTTATATTCATTAGTCGATTTGTATAAACCAAACACACCCTAAAGGTTTTCCTGCTCACCCAAACATAGTCTTACGTTTATTTTGCTCAACCAAACGCACCTTTAGTGCGTTTTTGCACAACCAAACATACCCTTAGTGCGAAACTGCTCACCTAAACACCCTCTTATAGTTTAATTGCTAACCCAAACACCCTCTTACAGTTTTCTGTACACCCAAACGCACCCTTATGTGACTGCCGCTAAACCAAACACACCCCATACGCTTTCTTGTTAAGCCAAACGCACCCTATGTGGTTATTACTAAACCAAACGCACCCTTATTGTGTTTCTCTTAACCCAAACGCACCCCATGGTGTTCTATCAAACCAAAACGCACCCTTGGCTGTGAAACTGCCAAAACCAAACGCACCCTAATCATGTTATAAACAAAACCAAACGCATCCTTGTCGGTTTATACATAAACCAAAATCCCCTAATCCGCTCTATCCTAAACCAAACAAACCTAGTTGTTTTCTACTAAACCAAACGCAACCTTAGTGCGTTTCACAGCCAACCACGCACCCTTGTGCGGGCTGCTACTTAACCACCGGAACAAACACCCTTCGTGGTGTTTCTATTAAACCACAACGCACTCTTGGTGCGAGTATGAAAACCAACCGCACCCTATGCTAAACCCAACCCGAACACCACCCTTTGGCTATTACAAACCCAACACACCCTCGGCTGACCCGAAACCAAAACGCACCCTTTTGGTGATTCGCTTAAACCACACGCACCCTTCTTGGGGTTTAGCCACCGAAGCAAACACACCCTCATGGTGTTTATTAAGAGCCAAACGCACCCTAATGGTTGATAAAAAGAAAAACCAATGTACCCTATTAGGTGGTTTACTAGCGAACCCAACGCACCCCTAGCGGTGGTGTGTGACGTGGTTGTGGGTGGTGGGGAGACACGGTGGTTCGGAGATGGTGGTGATGCGACGATGATGGTATGATGATGATGATGATGATGATGATGATGACGAGTTGATGATGATAGTGGTGGTGGTGTGGTGGTCGTATTTACAGCGGGGTGTCGGTGGCAGGTGGTGGAGGCGCGTGGCGGCGCCGTACTGTGGTTAGGGAAGCGGGTTAGATCGGGGTGATGGGGATTAATTTTGGATTCAGGCCGGGAAAAACTTTTCGGCGGTGGTGAGTGGTGGCCGGCGGCGGTTGGGAGCTCGCCGGAAAAAGTGAGAGATGGATGTGTTTATGTGTGTGGTTTGTGTATATCATTTAAATGTATATAAATTATATTATATATATATATATTTATATATATATATATATTATATATTTATATAAATAGAATGTGACATGTCCCAAATATATCCCCGGGCCCCGGGTGAATTTTGTAAGTTTTTATATAGTTTTTGATTAACTATCGTTGGGACTCGTTTTTTTTTGATTCACTTATCGGAATTGATTTTCAAAATACGGAAACTTTGCAACCATTGCGTTTCAAAAATTTTTTCTGATAAAAAATGGTAGTCACTCGGATTATTTTCATAAACCGTTTTGTAAAAATTTTATTTTAAACGGTTTATTATTTATTGGATATTTTCCGATTAAAACTTTGTCCGTGTTAAAATGATCTTTTACTCGAATATTTGCGTCTTTAACAAACGTTACTGAATAAAATGATGACTAATTTATTAAATATTTTTATTTAATAAAAAGTGTTAATTAAATATTATTTAATTATTTTTCTTGTTTCTGAAAATATTGTGCTTGATTCTAAAATCTTGCGAGGGTATTTCAGTCACTTTCTGTTTGTTTTCAGGTCTCAGGCAAAACTAAAAAGTTGTCCGAAATGTCGTTTTACATCAAATTACTTTAGAGTCCGAGTTGTGAAAACGTGATTTAGTGGCTCATTTTTGATAAATCAACTTAGGAATAACATATATCTCTTTTAAATATGTTCAGAAAATTTACTGGTTACGCGGTAATCGCTTTTATGTGATAATAAAAGGCCAAAAGTCAAAAAGTCAAATCGTACCTGAAAAGTCAAAGGTTAAAATAGTCCTTTAAAATTCTACAAATTACCGGATGTTACAATACCTACCCCTTAAAGAAACCTCCTCTCGAGATTAAATTTGTGTTAACCGTTTGTGTAACCAAGAAAAGATTTAAGAATTAATAAACCAGTTCTAAACAAAACGCTGATAACTTTATTCAGCAAAAATTCGATGTTTCGACACTTCTCAATGTACCAGAAATTTTGGCTAGGTTTGACCAGGATATTTAATCCGTCAAAATGGGTATCTAAAAAAATCATTATAGGTTTTATGACTCAATGTTGTTATATCTCTCCCCTGGGTTGCATTCGTTTGAAATCCCACGTGTATTGTATTATTGTGATTTAAATTCAGAATGCCACTGACGAGAACCGCTGCATCCACCATGCCTACGACCGCTTGCTCAGAATAAGTATTGCAGGAATCTCCACACCTAAAGGATGTAAGTATTCAACTTACTTGGTAGTACTAAGATGTATTGCGACCTAAGTCTCCGTACTAGTGGCCCGAAATGAATAGTTTGACTAGATGTTTCATCGATAAGTGTTTATCTGAATTAAGGGGGTTGCATTACCTATTGGATAAAGTTGTACAAGCTGGGACCGCTTCAGGACCCAACAACAGCAACCCTAACGACAATAAATATAACAAACGGTGATGGGATGTTGTCTGTTAACTCTAGAGACAGTTCACGATTGCAAGGATTTGCAATAGCAACAGTAATAACTTAAGAATGAGATCATGTAGTTCAAGTGAGGCCTTAAGGTTTTCGCTGAGTGGTAAGACACAATTGTGTTTCTAGACCTTTTTAACGGATTCCGGTGATTATCGAGTTCGGTTCATACTGTCCTTGTCATTTTCGGTCATTAAAGCCACTCATTTATAATTCATTATTCTCATAAAGAAGTGATGTCGCAATTTATGTAATTAATGTGAATTGATAAACTTATGGTTCGGTGATTTACAATTTCTTTATTTAGAACTGAAGAGGCTTGTCCCAAAATCCGTGCAAATAAAGGATTATAAATCATCCTAATTAATAATTTCTGATGTATACGCGTACCACAAACCTTCATGGTATTGTAGGGTTCTTAAAGAGTATGAGACCGAGTGTTTAAAACTCATCTTCGGAGACGGTGAGGTAAAACTATCAGCGAATATCGACCTAGAGATTCTGATTAGTTAATGGAGTACTCGGTTAGAGTAAAATAACGGTAAAGGCTTATGAACGGGCAAATAGCGATTATCATATCTATGCCTCCTATTACAAGTCCCGCCATATACAAGGCTTGTAATACTTAGATTGCATACCATTATCCATGTAAATCAAACTTGAGACGGGTTTTGTTAACATAAAATGTTATCATACAATCCTACTATGAACAAAAGTCTGTCCATTAAAGACTTGTAATACTTAGTTTCATACATAATTCCATGTAAGAACAAAATTATGGCGGTCTTTGTGTGCGTATACGATATTGTTTAACGCTTTGAAGATGAAAAATAATATTCTTAGAGTACCAATGTTTTAATCTTACGAATGTCTGGAGAACGAAGTGAGGACCATTGTTAATTACAATGTCTGTGAGAAACGACGTAATTTAGAGGACATTGTGCAACCTCACAATGGTCTAAGAAGTAAATGAGACCATTGTGCAATCACAATGTCTGATGTGTAATGAGACCATTGTGCAAATCACCAACTATGTCTAGATGGTAATGAGACCATTGTGTACAAACTCACAATGTCTGGAGAAATGCTCTAGGTATTTACTATAATACTCTGATATAAATAAAATGTACGATATATGCAAAGGATGTAAGCATTATTATATATATATATATATGTATGTTAAGTGTAAGCACTTAATGCTACTAGTAATGTAAGCAAGTAAGCAAGTAAGTGTGTACGACTTTGAAATGTCTGCGTGATGCAAGCTGTTGTGAATGACAACGGTTATAGTCTAAGGTAAAATATGCAACCTAGTTCTCTATAACCAGTGCTCTGATACCAATCTGTAACACTCCCATAAATATATGTCGGCAACGGAAATTGTGTCTGGGGGCGTATACTTCATATATACACAGCGCTAGATACACAGAGAAAGACCTCTAAAATGTGTGTTTGTAAAGTAATCTCGTTGATTTCCTTAAATATTGATATGAACATTTGTCCCATAATTGCCATCACAATGACAAGTCTTAAAAGCGATTTACAACGAGATTTGATCATTTGTATATAAGTAGAAATCCATGAATGAAATCTTGTCATTTTAGACTCCAATGCACATCAGATAATCCAAGCATCTAATTCACCTGAGAAAAACATGCTTAAAACGGTAAACACAAAGTTAGTGAGTTCATAGGTTAGTTTAAGTATGAATGTAAATTCCAATGAATGTATTTGCCCACTGTGTCATCACAGTACCATGTAAAACATTTAGTGATTTATTGCTCCGATACAGTTGCATAAAAGTGATTCGTATGACCATTTCAACCCTTTTTAATATACTCATAAGTTGTATGCATAAGTGTTGACATTAAAGTTTTGTAAAGTATGCCTGACTATTTCAATCCTTAAATAGTCAGAACTGTATTAAATATAGTCCTAAGATTTGGTAAAGTATGCAATGACCATTGTTATCCAATTACAAATAGTCAATCATTTGTGATTATGATTACACAACCTAGTTCATTAAAACTGCGACGTAAACCTGTTTGTAAGCCACTTTATTCAAGGCACAGTAAGAATATACCCATCGTAGGTGTTCCCTCCAAGAACACCCGGGCAGTAATAAAAGAATATGTTCCCATCGTGGGTGTTCCCTCCAAGAACACCCGGGCATTAATGAAAATAATATGTACCCATCATAGGTGTCCCCTCCAAGGACACCCGGGCATTTCTAAAAATAATATGTGTATGTGATTGTTGGCCCCGCAGGCGCCAATCCAATCGTAATCTGACATGGTATAACGTTCGTTCCCAGTGATAGCTAGTCACCCGAACGGGGATTGTCAATCCCAAATAGATCTATCTTATAACATTCGCGCTTACCCTCTGAGTAATTAACAGTTCATGCAACTTAAGCTAATCCATAATCATAAAAGTATAGTATGTGTTTACGTTCAAAAATTAAACCAAGTATTGTATCTCCTCGCGAGATATATAAATGAGTATGTAAACCAAACAGGTAATCAACCATGTAAATGCATTTGTAAACAAGCATGTTCTCACCCCAAAAATATATGTAAAACATGTAAAACGTGGGGCTATAAACTCACATTGATGTTGTAGAACGATTTGCAGAACTGCACATATTAAGCGCAGCGCAAACGGAAAGCCGGAACGGCTCGATCAAGAAGATGCAGCTTAACTGATGTGGATAGGGACTTTTAGTCAAAGTCAAATTGTATAGTCAAAAGTCAAGACATTGGCTTTCCTTTTATTTATTTAAGTTTCTTGTTTTACATTAAACTTTGGTTAGGAAAGTATTTAATTTCTAATCAATTATAGATATAGGAATAGGAAAGTCAAATCAATCTTTATTTAGATTGATTTTAGTTGTCTTATAAATAATGGGTCTTTTATTTGTATTGAAGGGTGAATGATAATTGAAGCTTTCTATTGAAACGTGTTTCTGCGTTTTCTTTGTCTTACTCGGTTGGCCGAGAAGCGCCCGACGATCCAGCAACTTGGTTGGCCAAGTGCTCATCGCCGCTAGGTTTTAGTCCTAGGTTATCCTTTTCTTACTCGGTTGGCCGAGAAGAAGAGTCCGTCGGGCACCCTTTGAGGGTTTATTGAATTCCTTGTTCTTTGTTGTTTGTGTGGTTTCTTCCATTCACCACAATAATCCGTATCATTTGGTATCAGAGCTCAGGTTAATCTCAAGATGTCGAGGAACGAAGATCATCATCGCCAAGGCCGTAGATTCGCCGCCGGAGGCAACGGGCATGACGGGCGTGATCCTCGCGATGTCGAGATTGAAAGACTTCGTCAACGGGTTTGTGAACTTGAAATACAACACGAGATCAGGCAGATCCGGAAAAGGATCCGAGAGCTCGAGTTGCAACGGGAGATGAGGAAGGAAACCAAATCGAGATCCGTCGTCTGGGACGATGTGAACGAGGAAGAGGAGTATCCTTCGTTTGATTCCTACCCCCGGTTCTTTGAACCAATCTATCCTTATTTTTTTCCGGAAGACGAACCCAAGTTCGATGAAGACGAGGTTGATATTGAAGAAGGCGATGGTTACAAGTTTCAGGAAACCGACTCAGAGTCTTTCATCCGGGATGAGAACTATGAGACGGAGGAGTATCCTGGGAGTTGTAGCACCCTATATTCGTCACATCCTTGTTTCGATTGTTATGGAGACGAAGAGGTGAGTAACGAAGATTATTGGTGGGTTACACGAGCCTTGAACGTGGTTGTTGCTCAAGAAGGGGGTACCGTTCAAGAAGAGATTACCGGAGGCAGTCTCGAGGGTGCGAAGGTATCCATTGGTATTTTGAATGATTTTGTGATGGGTGAAAAGACCGAGATCGGTGGTGTTAATGATCTAGTTCCGTTGGTTGCAAATGGTGATACGGTGGCTTCCGGTAGTGCGCCGGTGGTTAAGATCGGTGATTGGGTGGCTAAATCGACGGCTAAAGATGTGGTATTTCCTTGTATTGAGCCGCGTATCATGGATGAGTTAAATGTTTGTTCGGTAAAAGAGGAAGGTAAAGAGATGGTATCACAAATGGGTGGGTTGGTTTCGGGAGAAGAACATAGTGGTCCAGATATGATTCAGGGTGATGTTCCCTACGACCCAGGTGGTTGTGGTTCGGATTTGTGTTCCCAAGCTTGCGAAAACTCGAGGACGAGTTTTTTCGAAGAGGGAGAGAATGATGTGGATAGGGACTTTTAGTCAAAGTCAAATTGTATAGTCAAAAGTCAAGACATTGGCTTTCCTTTTATTTATTTAAGTTTCTTGTTTTACATTAAACTTTGGTTAGGAAAGTATTTAATTTCTAATCAATTATAGATATAGGAATAGGAAAGTCAAATCAATCTTTATTTAGATTGATTTTAGTTGTCTTATAAATAATGGGTCTTTTATTTGTATTGAAGGGTGAATGATAATTGAAGCTTTCTATTGAAACGTGTTTCTGCGTTTTCTTTGTCTTACTCGGTTGGCCGAGAAGCGCCCGACGATCCAGCAACTTGGTTGGCCAAGTGCTCATCGCCGCTAGGTTTTAGTCCTAGGTTATCCTTTTCTTACTCGGTTGGCCGAGAAGAGTCCGTCGAAGACGACTTGGTTGGCCAAGCGTCATCGCCGCTAGGGTTTTGCCTAGGTATTTGGCTTTCGCTTATACGAATCCGTATCATTTGGCTTAGCCGTCGGTTCTTCGGTCAACACGTGAAGTCAAGTGTTTAATTATTTTGAAGAGATTGAAGGGGAAAATGACAATTTATAATTGTCAATCTATCTTTTTTAATGTTATTATTTTTTGTTAAAAGATATGTTTAGATTTTAGGAATTGATTAGTTTCTTTATTTGAAAGTCAAAGATTGTATTTGACTTTCTCTAGTCAAAGATTGTATTTGACTTTCTTACCCTATAAATGTAATAGGTTTAGGTGTTGGAAAATAGGTTATGATGAGTTTATAGAAAAAAGAGAGTTTTCTCTTGAAGTCCCGGTTGGGCACCCTTTGATGGGTTATTGAATTCCTTGTTCTTTGTTATTTGTGTGGTTTCTTCCATTACCACAACGATATCGCCATCATTTGGTATCAGAGCTGCTAGGTACGAATGGCCGGACGTGTTCGTCGTGGAAGACCCTCGAGGGGTGGTAATCGTAGAACGCCGCCTGAGGCAACGATCCCGATCCGTGCGACGTGGAAAGCCATTTGGTTACATAGCTCGTAGATTCGCCGACCGAGGCAACGACTCGACTAACCAATGAGGACCATGTGTCGTAGGGAATGAAGACCTCCTTACAAAAGTAAAGGAAATTCAAGACGGATTCCAAAATCAAGCTAACCGTAGAGTCGCCGCCTGAGGCAACGGCCACGTGAGTGAGGATGATGTCACTTCACCTTCAAGATCATCGAATGGTTGGCATGATGGAACGTGATTCTCCGAGATCGGTGTGTTATGATCTAGTTTCCGTTGGTTGCAAATGTGATACGGTTGGCTTCCGGTAGTGCGCCGGTGGGTTAAGATCGGTCTTTCATACGCAGTTAACCCGGCTCCTACCATTCCACCCGCCCACCATTCTAGAGATCTGGGTGGCTAAATCGACTGGCTCTAAAGGATGTAGGTATTTCCTTGTATGAGCGGTATCTCTGGCGTTTTTGCTGATGGCTCAAGCCACCAGCCACCGTACCTTGTGCTCTTAGTGTAATCTTTGATTTACCAAAATCAACTCTATATATAATACATACAAATATACAAAATAGCCATAACGAAACAAGCAAATGCATAAATAAAAATGTCTTGCGATTGAATTTTCACTTTAGTGTAATAGATATTTCAAATATTCGAGAATCGAGGTGTTTGAACTCGTCAACCCATTTGAATACCCGAAGATACTATACACATAAGTTTCTACAACACTCTATTTTTTATACTTGACACTAGGGGTGAGTAAAACGGACCGCGGACCCGACCGGAGCGAGAAACCGGTCATCGATCCATCATTTTCCTTATTTTCTGTCTCCGGTCCGGTCTTACAAAAAACCCGGCAATTATGCCTTGTTGGATCGGACCGGACCAACGACCGAACCGGACCGGGCCGACCGGACCATTTCTGTCCGGTCTACGGTCCGGTGTTTTGGCCAAGGACGGTTTCGATCCAGTTCGGTCTTGTTTGGTCCGGTCCGGTTTTTGGACCGTGAGCACCCCTACTTGACATTATTGCAAGCCAAGTGTCCTATTCTAGAATAATAGGTACCCCTAATATGTTGGTCTGGTTGTGGTATTGGGGTTTGTTGCGTAAGTTCAGATTGAGATCGGGGCAACCATAAGTACTTTAATATGTTGGAAAATTATATTTTGTGGTGCGTCAAGTGATGTTGTTCGGGGTGGTGCACTAGGGGTCATTGAGCCATATAGAAAGGAAGTGTCATCAAATGTAACATGGCGTGAAATTATAATTTTCTTGGTCGCTAAGTCGAGACATCGATATCCCTGATGACTAGTAGGGTTACCAAGAAATATATATAGGGTGGCACGTGGCTCAAGTTTGTTGTTGGTGAAAACATGAGGGTAACAAAGACACCCAAAGATATGAGGGTCGGTATAATCAGGGAATTAGGTGAGCATGAGGCGTGTTGTTATTAACGAAAGTGGAGGGTAAAGTATTCAAAAGATGTGCGCCAATATGAAGTGATTCGACCCAAAACGTGAGGGGTAAATGTACTTGAAATAGAAGGGTACGGATGAGGTTATTGGTATTACAAATCATGCATTCGGACTTCATGTTTTTTTGTAAGGTTTTAGGACAAGAAAAACGGATAGTAATGCAATTTGTGACAAAAAAATTGGTGTAAGGCATGGTTGTCAAATTCACCACCATGGCTTAGAAGAGGCAACTCAACGAAGACACCTAGGTCTGAGGATCAGACCCGCTTTAATATCATGTTGAATTAATAAAACCCCGTAAGTGGTATTATATTCTTGATGATGTATTTAAAGTGCATCGCATATAGTATGCTAGAAAGCCTAATGGACATGAAACCGTGTATGGGCTCGGCCTTATAATCTATTGCTTTATATATAGAAATCACAATTAAATTGATTCTTAAAAAAGGTACAAAAATGAATAAACCTAGAAAACGCATCAAACTTATCACGAAGAAGATAAACCCATAAATAATGTGAAAAGTTATCCAAGAACAAAACATAATATTTAATTCCCTTAGCACTCGGAAGTGGAGAATTCCATAAGTCCGAGTGGACAATATCAAAAACAGATCTAACAATAGTTTCATAACTAGAAAAAAGAAGCCTCACGTGTTTGTCAAGCTCACGGGCATGACAAACTTATTATACGAAATACGAAACAAGAGACTACAACACTGTGATAACCGGAGATTTTTCCTAGGTTATAGTATCTCAAAATACTATGACTATATATACCTACATATTCCTATCTATTAAAATTTCTACAAGAAAACTCACGGTTGACTTTTGTTGACCTATTTTACGCTAAACAGTTACGGTTTAACCGACTGTCAAATATCGAATATTATTATTTTCTACTCACTTTTGAGCTAAGCTTCTATTTTCTAAACGACTACGGTCGCATATAATCACTTTCCGAGAAACCTTCCCGCGCACAGCGAAAAACTGCACAAAACGCGTACTGGCACGACAAAAAGTCAAAACTAGTCTAAAATGGCTCTAATAAGTAAAATAAACTTATTTTAAGTTTTAATTAATAATTTCATAAAACATTTGCATAAAACGCAAAATTTCAAGTTACGCTTAAAAATAACGAAAAACAAAGAAACAACGCAAGTCCGCGCTAAATCTAAACCAATTTAACTATTAAACCTATCGTGTGAATACTCAAAGTTTAAGTATACACAATTTTACATTCAATGAAAATACAAGAAATTTACGGGTCACGTTTTAAATCACGAGATTTGATCATTTAGTAACCTGACAAGGGCTAAAACGCACCTAGGATCTCCTAGATGCCAACCACGGTTCAAGCCCCACAAGGGAGCAAGATGGCTTCTTTTTAGCTTGTTGGTTTGCTATAGTACTAGTCCTTCTTGTCTTATATCATTTCAAACACATACACACACAACATACATGCACCTAAACCAAAACTAGAAAATTCTCTCTTCCTTCTCCTTCTAGCTCATGTTCGAAATACCACCACCACCATAAATCCATAAATTTCAATCTTCAAACAAGAACAAGGTAGCAAGATCATAAGGGTTGATATTCTAGTAGCCGGGGTATATTAAAAACAACGTTTGGGTTGTTCTTCAAGTTTGAATCTTCCTTCAAAACCCTCATTTTTGTAAGTCTTCAAAATTTAATAAAACTTATACTTTTACTATCCTAGTGATGATCTGAACATAGAAGTACAATGCATTTGTGGATTTTTGTAACTTAAAAAACTAATAAAAACCCTAATAGGGTGCGTTTGGTTCGAAATAAGAACAAGGGAAAGAAGAGAAAAAGTATCACTTTTATGAAATGGTTCTAATGATAAAATAACATTTAATGTCGAAAGTGCTTATTTTGGTTTTGGCTTATTTATAAGCCCTTTCGTGAGCTTATTTGCTTATTCATGGGCTTATTGGGTAACGACCCAAATAAGGAACCCACAAGGGTTTGTCTTTTAGCTTATTCCATTTTTGACTTATTCCAAAAGCTTATTGTATAGCTTATTTAATTTCTTATTCATTTTCGGGCTTATTGGATTTGCTTATTTTGATAGTTGGGCTTTGGCTTGTTTTCGGCCCAATAGCCGAACCCACAAGGGCGTTGGTTTGCTTGTTTCGAGCCCATTGGAATTTTTGTGTGGTTTCGGCCCAACTTAAATGGTTGCGGCTTATTTCGTTTAGCTTATTCACGATCCGACTTATATTAACACTTATTTTCGCGGCTTATGCTCTTGACTACTTGGTTTCGAGTTTATTATAAACTATTTGGCTTATACTTATTTTATTTTAAGCTTATTGGGCTCACGGCCCAATAAGGAAATAAGCTTCGGCTTATTCACTCGACTTATTATTTTCGACTTATATTTCTAGCTTATTTTGGCAAATAAAGAGTTTATTAACTTATTCAAATATTTATCGAACTATTTTTGGACGTGGTTACTTGTAAAATACTCATATGGGCTTATTGGGCCGGGAAGCCCAATAAGGGTTAATTAACACTACTTTTTATATATACTAATCGGACTAACTATAAAACACTTAATGGGCCATAAGGCCCAATGACAAATTAATTACTTTCAAAACACGATGAACATTAATTTAACAACTTGATTAACTTATGGACTCAATTTAAATTTAATGTATATAAAATGCACTAAAATCTACGTACGGACTAATAATGGGCTTTTGGGCCCAATAAGTGAAAACTAGTAAATATAAATGTTTAAAACGGATTTCGGTCAACTTATATTCATATAAACTTGAAACGATTAAATGGTCATTTGAAAAGTGTGTTTTGGCGAAACAACGCATGAACGTGGATTATGACATTTTGTCAAAAAACTATTGAATTTGGAAAAGTGATTGAAAATGAGGTTTGAAAACCTTGGAAAACTCTTACAAGCGAACGGGTCATGCCGAATTTTTTATAAAGCGATAAATACTTAGAAATATCTTGGAAGAACTTATTTTTATAAATAATAATTAAATAATAATTAAATGATAATTAAATAATAATAAGATTTGGTGAACGTTTATACTAAAATACAATTTACAATTAAGAATTTTACTTATAATCGTAATACGAACTAATTTCTAAAATCTCGACAAAAAGACGAATAATAAAAAAATTATTATATTAATACTCGACTAAAATACGAAAAACATGATTTTATGTAAAACTCCTAACATCTATTTTGTAAATTAAAAACATTGTAGTACCTATATTAAAGTTGTTTTATCAAACTAAATTGGGGTAATGAGTTAAAGTACTAAAACATGTTCAATTTCTTTTATTTTATCTATCCTCGAATCCTAATTCTTTATTTTCAATTTCTTAAATTATCTAATTATAATACTATTTCTACTTTTTAAAACCTAATATATTTTAGTTCTATGATTCTTAAATTATCCATTATATTATTTCTTTACTTCTTAAAATTCCGATCTATCTTAATCCATAGTTCTATGATTTTTAAATTTTTGATATTCCTTTTAGAATCCTCGATTTCTTGACACTCATTTTCGTATGCGTTTCCGTATTTAACCAATAAATCTCTCGTCTATCATATCGTTATCCTTCCTTGACCAGTTCCCATCGGATTTACTCCCAAGTTCTTAGCTTTTCGTCCCGTCTCGAAACTCGAAAATCTTTCTCAAATAATACTTTTATCGCACCTTAAACTAAGTCATCGAGTCAAAATACTTAAAGAAATATTTTATAAACCATTATACAAAAACATTTTTTTATATATAAACTCAAATGCAAACGCTTGTACAATAGGTTGTCATTTTTGTAAAACATGTTACTAAGGTAAAACTTATTAAATAGGTCGTGGCCGGGTACCATTGCGCGTTTAGATAGAGATCATCTACTTTTATCTACCAATATCTTATTTGAGGTGAGTTCTCGTAGCCCTATTTTTTAAACTCTTTTCCGTTAGGAGAAAATGATACTCAAAACCTTCTTTTAACTACTTTTAAATTCTGTGCAAAAACCTTTTAAAAGCTTTTAGGCAATGCTATGTGCCTATGTTTGCATGTATGAATGCTATGTGAACACTTTATAAATGCTATGTGATGCTATGAGATCTATTTATGCAAAATTCCATTGGGAATTTCTGCATTTCACTACTTTGCCGACTATGTAGCTCCAGCTGGTAGGCGATAGGTTCGGAGGACTATAAGCGTGCTGGTTATTTTGATATGTTGATTTGGGTTGGCTTACCCTGGTGTGATGTGATGATGTGTTGTTTGTTGATAATTTAATTATTGTATAGTGTGTTCTACTTTCATATTGCACAACTGTCCACTCTTATATTCTGGTACAGCAAGTGGGGTTTTCCTAAAACCTACGAGCTCACCAACTTAATGTTGACCTTTTCGAGTATCATTTTCAGGTGATCAGTATTTTAGATTGGAGGTAAATGAGTACAAGATTTTACAATGAC
>BQNB010061559.1:27500-36436 GCA_026074375.1 Tanacetum coccineum | reverse complement strand
AGTCATAGGTGACTGTAATTAGTCCAGTGGCTTTAAATATAACAGTATTATTTGCCTTAGGTATTTTGTGTGATCAACCCCGAAATATTGTAAGTTGTCTTAATGTTCTTATAATGTTTTTTAAATATGAAATATGGGTTTGAAGAACATTTACAGTTTTGCAGATTCTTATTGTGTGTTTTGAATTAAGCGATATCCATTTGAAAATAGTAATAAAAATGTGAGAAATTTGGGTTTTGGATGGGTTTTAATACAAGATAATTCATTGTCGAAAATAGTGGTTCGTGGTCGAAAAAAATCGTCAGAATCTGGGTTTGAAGAAGTAGATGAAGAACAAAATGGTATTTTTGTTAAATCACTTGAAAAGTTTCCAATAATAGACATAGATATGTGGTATTAGTGGCGGAACTAGAAATTTAGAAGATGAGGATAAAAAATTACCTTTACAAATGTCGTTGTGCTAAAACATCAATGAGAGCTTATATTTCTGAGAAAGAGCTACAATACAGGTTAGGAGGTCAAAGAAACAACTTTTACTATGCTAAAATAACATCCTAAACGAGCAACAAAACATCCTCAAAATACAACAATTTATTCGAGCTTCTAGTGTGCAAAAAATAGCTGAAAACATAGTGTAAATATTAACCAGTTATTCGAGTAAAACCTGTAGCAACAAAAAGTTATATTTAGCATAAAAGAAAAACACATCTTGTTCGAGCAGAAAAAGATAACAAGTAACTCATGACATGAAATAACGTCACTTTTATAGCATCATTTATCCCATGTAAATTACCCATTTTGTATAATTATTGCAAAACTTGATACTTAATCATTTATGTTTAAGATTTGCAGTAATTATGGAGTAGTTTGTGAAGATTAGCAAAAAGGAACGCATTATGGAGCTAAAACAAAAAAATCTGAAGAATACTGTTCTGACATCCTATACGTCGTATCCATCAAGGAAGATACGACGTATATGTGCCTGTACTTCACAAGAAACCACGAAGACCTATACGTCGTATCCAGGATCTACCATACGTCGTATCCAAGATATAGTAATTAAATATTCTGGAAGATATTGAACGTGGTCCCTACTCTAAGAAAACTCCCAATGGCTGTATTGACCTCAACCAATACGGCGTATCGACCAAATTCCAGATACTATAAATAGAAAACCTAAAAATGAGTTTTAGGTGTGCTTGATCATATTTTTGATACCATAACCACAAAAGTCGATTTTCAAAAGACAAGAAGAGCAGAAGAGGTCAAGCAAAGCTTATAATTCCATAGGAAACACCTTGTAATCACCTATACTCTTATAATCGTATGATTTTGGTATCATTCGTTTAACTTGGTTAGTTTACCTTGGTTGATTGATTATTCTTGTATTAATTACAATGGTTAAGGGCTAATACCCTTGGGTATTAGCCATGTTTATGAAGATTTAAATGTTTGCTTTGTTTATATTGATTGCTTAATTTATCGTTGGTTTTTGATTATGTTTATCAATTTATACTTGTTTATGTGCTTAAGTATGCGACCCATCATTCCACTGGATCTAGGAATGCAAAATATCTAGCTAGCTAGATGCCGAGATGGCTCTCTATATCTGCAATTTATATATCTAGAGTAATAGG
Source organism: Tanacetum coccineum (assembly GCA_026074375.1). NCBI lineage: Eukaryota > Viridiplantae > Streptophyta > Magnoliopsida > Asterales > Asteraceae > Tanacetum > Tanacetum coccineum. The sequence continues at coordinate 34,799 of BQNB010061559.1, read as the reverse complement.
ATCACAAATATTGACCTATCTTTACCATTGGTTTATGTGAACAAGTTGGACTAGCAGGTGACCTGTAACAGACGTTCTTCCTCCTTTGTAAAGACTCGGACAGTGGTCTACTATTAAATAAGAGTCGTTAAGCATAAGTGGGTAAAAGTCTCTATGAGCTATAGTTTAATAAGAAACATCCTTTATTAATCTCTAAGGATATATTATAATCAGCAAATAGGATGTTTTATGCGGATGCGTTTAATTATGACATAATTCTACGTGTCTAGGTTTTAGGAAGAAGTATCGCCTAAATCTTAGAATGATATTTCGCCCGAAATAAGCACCCATTTGCACTAAAATAAACAAACAGCCTTTTAATTGGATTTAGATCAAGGTTAATACGAGTTTTCTTATAATTAATCTAGACCGCTCTTCTATCATTTGATTTATCTGCTTGCGTGTGTTATTGTGTTTTAAATTGATTAAAGTCACCACCAAACCTGTGTCAGTCTCTCAGACTGAAAACCCCCTTTATCTATTAGAACTAGGTTTAATATAGGTTTAACATAGATTAGAATTAACATAGTTTAAATTGACTTAATTTAGTTAACCAAAATATTAATAGAACTAAAAGATTAACGCTCTCGCTCTTAGTGATCGACACCCTACTTACCAACGAAGCTACATCTGATCGGGTATACTGCTCGTTAGTGTTGTTTTAGGTATAGTCGGCAAAATATAAATGTAAAACTTGATAAACAAATAAATTACCTACACTCAACGACACGTCAAGTTTTTGGCGCCGCTGTCGGGAAGTAAAGTCGTTTAATCTTTATTTTTATTTATTATTTTGGTTTTTACCCTAGATTAACTTAACCCCTAGAATTAGTGTAATTCATATTAGTGTAAAATTCTGTATATTTGGTTATTATTGTTTGCTTGAGTGTTTGTTTTGTTTGTTTTATTGTTTTTGTATACTGTTCTGGTCGATAACCTGATACGGCGTATTCGTTATAATTGAATATGGCGTATCTAACTTTCTTAACCAATACAACGTATCTTATTTAGCAGACTGATATGGCGTATTCAAATTCATTGAATACGGCGTATCATTCACTTGATATAACAGCTGAAACATATTCTTTGTATTTGATTTCCGTGCTTGATTTTCTGTGTTTTCTTTCATCCGAGCCTGTCCTACTCATTGTTTATCCTTTGTTTCAGGTAGTGCATGACAAGGAGTTCAACAAAGGAACTATTTACACCTTTTGAAAATTTGAAACGAGAATTTCGCTCATCTAGGAAGCTTTTCAAGACAACAAATCTTGACAAATCGAGTTCGCTTGAATTCGATCTATTTTCTGATCTAGAAGAACATTCCGAGGAAGAAGTTACAAGAACAATGGTAGAAACCATGGAAGAGTACATGTGCAAGACCCGACGTGACTATGGATCGAGTGTTACTAGGCCTAAAATCGATGCTAAGGATCACTTTGAACTAAAAGACTAATTTGTCAAATAACTACGTGACAACACCTTCACCGGTTCGGATCATGAAGATGCGAATGAGCATATTGAAAAAGTTCTTGAGATTGTTGATTTATTCCATATTCCTAATATAACTCAAGACCAAATAATGCTTCGAGATTTCCCTATGTCCCTAAAAGGAGCTACGATTCGTTGGCTAAGGAACAACCCATCTGGTTCAATCATAATTTGGGAAGATCTAAAGGTGAAATTTCTAAGCAAGTATTGTCCACCTGCCCGAACAGCTAAGAAAATTAAGGAGATCAATAACTTTCAGCAAGAACCTGATGAAACTCTTTACCAAGCATGGGAAAGATTCAAAGAACTATTAATGAAATGCCCTCAATACTATTTAACGGATATGCAGGAGGTGATCTTGTTTTATAAGGGATTGGAAGTTCCGACTAGACAAATTCTTGATTCCAAAGGTGCCATACCAACTAAGACAGTTGCCGATGCAAAAGTAGCCATCCAAGAGATGGCCGAATATTCTCAAAAATGGCACAACGAAACATCTAAGACAAGAAGTAATCTTGGAAGAGAAATCAAGAAGGTTAATGAAAAGGTATATGCTGCTCAGGTAGGATGTGAGCTATGTAAGGAAAAACCCTTGAAGAAGCGTATTATACTAAATTTGGTGTACCTTTCCAACAAGGAGGGAAATATAGAGCAGCAGCTCTGGGATTCTACCAAAGGAATAATGCAAACCCTTCGTATCAAGAGCGAAGACAATCAATGGAAGAATCACTAAGCAAGTTTATGAATGAATCAACAAAAAGACATGAAGAAAACTCTAACCTGATCAAGGAAATTCTAGCTTCCACAGATGTTGCTATCAGAAACCAAGGAGCCTCGATTAAGGCTTTGGAAATTCAAATCGGGTAAATAAGCAAGGTTCTGCAAGAAAGGAGATCTAGAAGTTTACCTAGCTCAACTGAAATGAACCCGAGAGATCATGTCAACTCAATCTCGACTACTGTTGAAACTGATATGACCTCGTTACGTCGTATAGGATCCACCCGATATGCCGTATATGCCCAACAGAACAATTAAGGTGATTTTTGAATCAAGACAAGCGACTATTCCCTTTCCTAGTCGTTTGTATGATGATTGCTATGATGATGAAAAGGGATCGTATGGAATGAAAGATTTGGATGCCTATTCAGTTGGGACTACACATTACAACGATGCCCTACCTCAAAAACCAAAAGACCTATTAAGTTTCACTTTACCTTGCTTTAATAATGTTTGTTTTGAAAAAGCCCTTGCTGACTTAGGGGCTAGCATAAGTGTCATGCCTCTCTTGACCTACCTCAACCTAGGATTAGGAGAATTAGCTCATACTAAGTTGACTATTGAATTAGTAGATAGAACGGTGAAACATCCTAAGGGAATTGCTGAAAATGTACTAGCAAGGATTGGTAAGTTTGTTTTCCCTATAGACTTCATAATCTTAGATATGACCGAGGATGTCAATGTGCCCTTGATCCTTGGAAGACCATTTTTATCTATCGCCCATACTAAGGTTGATGTGTTTAAAAGGAAGATTACTTTGAGGGTAGGGGATGAGAAAATTATTTTTAAAAGTGTTAAACCTGCTAGTAGTTTAATTAAGAGGGTCTACATGTTAAGCTTAAGAGAAAGAATGGACCTCGATTTAAAAGCAAGGCTGATGGGAGAAACTTTAATCCTAAATAGATCATTTAACCCATTGTATGGAGATTATATTGAATTGAAGGATCTGAATGAGCCTGATGACATCAAATAACGTCTATTTTATAACATCATTTATCCCATGTTATTAACCTATTTTATACAATTATTGCATTTGTTACTTAATCATTTGTATTTGATAATTGCAGTAATTATGGAGTACTTGGTGAAGTTATGCTAAAAGTCACGCATTTTGGAGCATAAACGAAGAGTTTAAGAAAGTCTACTGATCTAACAGAAAATACGCCGTATTATTCTACACCTATACGACGTATCCAAGACTTTGACGAATCAAAAGACCATTGCCTGACTTTGAAGAATACGTCGTGTCCACATTAACGATACGCCGTATGTAATACTTTGGTCAACGAAGAAAAACAAGCTAGATTTACCCAATATGCCATATCCATTAAAAAGATATGACGTATCCGTGCCTACACTTCACAAGAAACCACGAAGACATAAAGACTAATACGCCGTATCTAGAAGCCTCTATATGCTGTATCTAAGGATTATTATACACGAAGATTTTAGAAGATATCAAAAGTGGTCCTTACTCTAAGAAACCCTAATACGTCGTATCCCACATCGCTTGATACGGCGTATCGAACCGACTTCTAGACCTTATAAATAGACGATTCAAAACTCAATTTTAGGTATGCAAGTGAATCTCTAAACCACCAAGTCAACCAAGAGACGAATAAAGGAGCCTAGAAGGTCAGAAAAGAGACTCAAGATCATAGGGAAACTCTTGTAATCTTCGGGCAACAGAATACGCATTCGATTAAGGTTTCTTTATTTTAATCGTTCATATATCAAACCGTGTGTATTTTTACAATGACTACCGGCTGATACCTTTAGGTATGAGCCATGTTTATGAAGATCTAATGTTTGGTTTGTTTATCCTGATTGCTTAATTTATCGTTGATTGTTGTTTATGTTTATCAATTTAAATTCGTTTACGTGCTTAAGGATGCGACCTATCATTCAACTGGGTCTAGTCCTACATATTTAATGCGCTGCAACTTCGGTGTTGTTTAGGCGTAGGCTAAGAGTCCGGGATAGCTCTCCCTATTACAATTTATATATCTAGAATCATAGGATCACAAATATTGACCTATCTTTGCCCTTTGATTGTGAGATTAGTTGAGCCATAAGGTGACCTTGGTATCAATGAGTACGTTCTTATTCCATTGGTAAAGACTCGGACAGTGGACTACTAATATATAAAGAAACGTCAAGCAGTAAGTGGGTAAAGTCTCTATGAGCTAGGGTTTAGTAAGAGCACCATTATTAATATCCTAAGATAGATTATAATTAACAAATGCTTGCTTTATGCGGATGCGTCTAATTGTGATAGGATTAGCGTGTCTAGGTCTTAGGAAGAAGTACCGCCCAAGTCTAGGAATGATATGCCACTTCGAGATAAGACAATCATTGCACTATTAAACAAACCTGCGTTTTATCAGATTATTCATGGTTGATACGTTTTCCTTACATTAGTTCTCGACCACTTCTCTATCGTTTGTTTGTCTTCTTGTGTATGTTTACTGCTTTAGTTTTCATCAAAACCTTAGTTTAGATAACCCAAACTAGTACCAATCTCTCAGGCTGAAAACCCCCTTATCATTAGTTTAGGTTTAACTTAGGTTTAAATTAGATTAATTTAGTACTAACATAGATAACTAAAATACTGATAAACTTAGGAGTTAACGCTCTCGCTCTTAGTGATCGACACTCTACTTACCACGAAAATTCAACAGACCGGGTACACTGCCTGTTAAAGTGTTGTTTTTAGGTATAGTCAGCATAAAATAAATAGTAAAACTTGATACATAAATAACACCTACACAAGTGAAGTTGTTTAATTCTTATTTCATTAGTATTTTTAGGTTAAATTTAGCTTAGATTAATTTGTATATTTGTGTGTTTGTTTTATGTGTTTGATTTCTGCTTTGTATATTTTGCATATTGTGTGTTTATGTGTTTTGTGCAGTATTACAGTTCGTTGTAATATTCTGAGTCAAATACTCAATACGGCGTATTCAATTTATTGTATACGGCGTATAAATTTTTTCAAACCAATATATCGTATTCGACCTATCTCATTACGCGTATTCACATCACAAATACGCTATTAAGCTTATTTGACAGTTTTCTTTCCCAGCAAATTTATTACATGTTTAAATGACAACCCAACATTACAATGAAGGAGTATGATTAGGCTGAGGAAGAAAAATCTCGTAGGCGTGGGGGGGGGGGGGGGGGGTAAGGTTAATAACTCGAAACTGCTACGTATGGTAAGATCATGTATGATGAAGACGTTCACGGCCTCGGATCTGTTGAAACTGAATTCCCAGCTATAGTCTTTAACGACACGTTAACATCTGAAGCATCACTCTCGTGTGATCCTACGGTAATTTCTCTTAACAACGATGAAATTGACTTTAGAATATCATTTGACGAATCTGACGATGAAGATTGCACGGTAATTTTTGACAAAAATTCATTTTCTTACAAAAAAATTTTTGTCAACAATTTAAAAACGGATTCGGAAAATGATAATGATAAAGTCAATATGCCTTTGCTTCCAATACCCGAGCCTACGGTCAGTTATTTTAACGCTTTAGACTTCTTTAAAGATTATGAGAACGAATTTTCAGCCATTGTTTACAATGATGCTCTTACGTCTTTAAGCCCTCGACATATCGATGAATTTGATTTAAAAGATGGAACATCATTGTCCGAATGTGATGAAGAGGAACAAAACTTTTTATACTTTAATGATCTATTTTCTTTTAACGTAATTTATCCTGATGATTCAAAATCGGATAAGGACAATGATGATGATAAAATCGATATTGAAAACTCTTCGGGGGATATGTCTGTCAAACCATTACCTGATTTAATAAATACCGATGTTGGTGCCTATGCACATGGGTCAAATAAGCTTTTGAAAACAAGTCATGATACATCTAATAAATTTTTCAAAACTGAAATTTTTATCAAGGGATTAAATTTTAATATCATGACTTGGAATTATCTTAACAAAGGGATGTGATATGTGTTTAATCACATATCATTTTACCTTATTAAAATAAGCTTAAAAGACCAAAAATACATTAAAATGCATTGTATATCTGTATTTTGTGGTTCATGTCTTGCAGGTACGGATATTCAGTAAAAAGGACATAAACAAGGCAAAAATGGACAAAGCCGAGCACGGGAATGGAATGAGCACAAAAAGACCAAAGCCGAAGGCATACCCATCTTCTACGGACTAACCCGGGCCCACTTAATGGGCCGAGTCAGCCCACATCATACCAAAAGCCTTTTATTAATCCTAAATCCAAAACCTTTTATTCATATCCAGCCCAAGATTAAACTAAAAGCCTAAATTTCGTATACGGCCCAAATCCCTTTGATATTAAAACATAAGACCAAACCAAGTTAATTTATAAGACTAGTCAAAAAAGTCAAATGTATTGTATATCGTTTCACCATTTCCCTCCTAATTCACTTTCACCTCGCACCAGGGTAAATCCATCAAGTACACGCTCTCCCGTCCTTCTAAAAGCATAATACTGACACCTCTGACATCCCAAATAGCCACGCTAACAATCCCCAACAATACCATTGGCTATTAGGACGTGGCTCATAATCCAATGGTTCAAATGATGAGATTATGAGGCGGTTATGATTGGATGGCTATGATTAGAGATTGGGACGCATTTTGAAGGACTAGAAGCTTCGCTACATCACTATATAAAGAGGCCTCCACACATATGAGGGTGTGTAGTTTTTAGTCTAGCTTTAGTACTAATTTAGCTTATTGTAGTCATTTTTAGCTTATTGTTCTTAATTTTAATGAATTTTACTCTTAAAAGCTTGTACTCATTTTGATTAATCAATAAAATTTCAATGTTCCTTTAATTCGTATTTTAATTCATGTTTTTCTTTACTTAATGCAATCATGGTATAAATTAGTTCAAATTCAATTAAATAAGCTCTTATAAGCTCTTCATTAATACTTAAGCTAGCTTATACTTAGTTTAGCCTTCAAAAGTTAAACTGAGT
>BQNB010061559.1:0-10000 GCA_026074375.1 Tanacetum coccineum | reverse complement strand
TTTCTTTTTTTTTTACTTTTCTTTTTTTTTTTATTTTTTTTTTTTTTTTTTTTTTTTTTTTCTTTTTTTTTTTCACAGTTTGTTGTTTGGTTCGAGAAATGTTTGTGTTATCAAGTTCATTAATCGTCGATTGAATAACGTGATAGGTGGTGTGTGTGATCTGTTTTGTTAAGAATTATGATTTTTTCTCATTTGTTCCACGGTATTTATAGACTCTTGTTTATAATCATATATATACCAGGTTTTTCGCTGTATCGCACAAGGATATTATTATGGGGAAAAATCAAAAGTTAAACAGCTCTCGCTTTGATTTTCACTTTCTAAATATTGAATCTGTGTCGTAGATTGCGTATGGTTACTAATTTGGATTTGTTGTCTTGTGGTGTTTCGGTGCCTACTGAATACTTCATCGAATTTTTGTTTCCGAAATCATTTTGTAGTTTGTCGGGGTTACTATTGATATAAAGCTTGTTTATATTTGATACGCGGTGTGCTTTGATGATCTATTATGGCGTTATTGAGGAGTGCAGTATTACAGTCTTAGTTATTTTTCCATCATAGGTTGATCAAATTATTTTGTAGATTGAAGGATTATTATTGTTCTTTGGTTAGTGGTAAATTTGTGTTAGGTTTTTGACATCCTGTCATGTAATATATTATGATGACTAAAGTATATTAACGATACTTAACTTAATTTTCATTAAAAGAAATGGAGTACAAGTACATGAAAAACTGAAAACTTAAACTTTAAAAAACTAAAAACTATTTTAAAAACTACACTTAAAACTACCCAAAACTACCCTTGGCCACAATGGCTTTACAATGCTTATATAGGAAAACACGACTAGGGTTAATGTCTTCTTTTTGTCTTCTTGCAGTGTGCTTGTTTGTAGACACGAAATTGGAGTGTGTTTGTTGTGAGAGTGTAGACAACACAAACAGTTCCTAGCCTTTGGATTGCTTTTGTGCTTGTTCGGATCATCATCCCCACCCTTCATCATGCTCGAAAGTTGTGAATTTGCCAAGTTGGCAATTCGTCTTGGTAGAAGTGGTAGTGGAGGAGGAGGGAAAGGTTTGTCCATGGGGTGGTTTGGGTTGCAGGGTAAAAGAGAGGAAGAAATCCCGTGACTTGGTTTGGGGGAAAAAGGGCGGGAAAAAGGGTTTATAAAGGTTGGGGTGCAGGTTAAAAGTTTAGGGGGTTTGCCATTTGGTCTCCAAAGTTATTGACGAGAGTGTTGTAAAGGTTGACTTTGTGGGATGCAAAGTTGAGAGGGACTTGACAGTTTCAGCCCCCAGTGGGGTTATATTACTTGGACACCACTCGTCCTTAATAGTTTTAGTTTATGGAACTTGGCATTTTAGCCCCGTGTAGTTTAACTTCCCATATTGGCAGTTTGAGGCCCTTGTCTTCATTTATATTCTTTTTCTTATTTAATAAGTTTAGGATAACAAGTTTAGCCCTAAAACTAGAGTTTTCTGACTTTTTGGCTTCGGGTTTGTTGGTGGTTGACTTTAGGTGACTTTTTACACGTGGGCTTGGACTTTGTCGTTGTATTTTGTTGCTTTTCCATTTCCGAGTCCGGTTTTGTCGTTTTGGCTGTTCGTTTTTCGTCTTTTCTTAGTTATCGTTCCTGACAACACAATTAGCAAAACAAGCGTATATTGGCATTTGTTAAGTCGTTGTTGGGTTTTTGTAGCTCGTTTAAATGGTAAAAGGTATGTGTAATTAAGACATACCAATACATTCTGTAAACACCCCCCAAAATGGGTCGCAGCAGAAATATGTCCAGAAGTGTTACTCCATAATACAATTGCACAAGATATAAGAGAACGACCTCTAAATGAGTCGTTTGAAAAGTAATCTCGTTGATTTTCTTGAAATTGAACTTGATATGACATTTGTCCCAAAGTTTGCATCATAATGATAGACAAAAAATAATACAACGACATTTGATTGTTTGAATGTATGTAGAAATCCATGAATGTAATCTTGTAAAATCTAGACTTCAATGCACATCAGTTATGTCAAGCATCTTATTCACCTGAGAAAAACATGCTTTAAAACGTCAACATAAAGTTGGTGAATTCACAAGTTTATGTATGTATAAAGTGTTGGACCACAAGATTTTAAAGTGGATGACATGTAACACATACAATATCACAAAATGTAATTACGATTTCCTAAGCTCATGACACTGACGCTCGACATGAATGGATGCAAATTCATGCCAATGTATGCCCCGTGTAGATGTCAACCCGTAACATCCCAAATCCGACATGGTATAGTCACGTTAGTTCAATCCGTTCGTACTAGTGTGAGTACTCACTCCGAACAGGGATGTAAATCCCAATAGATCTATTTTAACCTCTCGCGCTTACTCATGTAGTTAACAGTTCATGATAGTGGGCTTGGTGGGTTATCGCTACTTAGGCAAACTCATAATTTGATTAAAAGTGTACTTGCGTCGAAATATAAAAACAATGCATGTTTCTGACCCCAAAAGTTGTAAATCATTTGTTTATAAAATTGTATAAATGGGGCTATGAACTCACTAAGTTATGGTATCGAATGTAGCAACGTAATCAACAATAGAATAACGTTCCAATAAATAGCCGAAATGCAACCTAATTAATTATAGGTCGTATAAGTGTAATGTATGTAAAATAAATATAACAATGTAAATTATCAAGTTATATCACCACCTAATAATTTTTGTTTAATTTATAAAAGTTGAAATAATTTTTAAGTTACGTTTGTTAGTCAATGTCTAGATATATGTATCCGTAAAAATATTATCTTTGTCCGATAATTGATTATTGTTAATAATGTTCGATTTAATATTTTTATTATTTATATAATGATATTATATAAATAATTTTATAAAATAATATTTATAAAGTTAAAAGCATGTATAAATATTATATAAGTATACTAAGTTTATAAGGTTGTTAATGCCCAACGGACCGATCAGCTCGAAAACCTTATATTTTAAGTTCTATCAGCAAAACAATGTTTTTCTAAAAAATGCAGATATTTTATATTAAAAGTATCTAGCTTTTTTAATTTATAGTTATATTTATACCCTTCCAGTCTCTCAAAAACTTGATATGTGTAGTAAAAGAACGTCATTGCCCGAACAAGTTTGTAGTTTTATTCTCTTGGCCGAATCGGACCTGAAAGCCCTCAAAAAACACCGATTTTAAAGTTCACAGTTTTCTCGCAGTTTCTCACTGTTTTATAAAAGCTGTGAGAATTAATATAGTTTTTGAAATCTTTAAAAATTTATAACTTTCTCGTTTTAAGTCTTTTTTCGAGTTCTCTATCCCCACTATCAATGCACCTTTTCACGTTTTATAAACATATCACATATTCAAGCGCATTAAATTATAAAAGAGTCTAATATCTAGATATCTTTATGTCACATAAACTTAAAATAAATGTTCATTATGATCTACAAGTTTTTAGACATCTATTATATTATAAACTTAGGTCCTCTAATTTAATTGTCATTAGTGTTGATACAATGTACAAGTTGCGCAGCGTGTTGTGCAGCAAGGTGATGCGTACTCCCATTAATTAATTGTCATTAGTGTTACTCCCATTAATTAATTGTCATTAGTGTTGATACAATGTACAAGTTGCGCAGCGTGTTGTGCAGCAAGGTGATGCGTACTCCCATTAATTAATTGTTTGCCTATTAAAACTCATTTAACATAATCCGGCTGTTTAGTTGCCTTCATAAGCCATATCCGTCTGTTTAGTTTCAAAACCATTAATTCATTAAGCAATCTCCACCTTCACCTTCTCACACTCTCCACCTTCTCTTTCAGGGGATGAAATATGAGGACATGAGGACTAATTACAGATGCATAGCGCACACACCAATAATTCAGTAAGTATCTCTTTGAGTTTTGTGCTTCAACTATGCGACTTTAGTGTCTTATAGCTGTAGGAACTGAAAAAGATTCAATTTTTTTAGGTTTCTTGATATCCATGAGCGAAAGAGCGACGATCAGATCCGTGTCAATGTTGAAAAGGTTGCAGCGTTGGTAAATTTTAATACTGAGGTATAATGATTACCGTAGTGTTGGTTAGTGCCAAGTTCATGATTTGGAATCTTACCCGTCATTTACAGGTGGATCTCACCGGCCATGTATTAAGAGGGAAATCAGCAAGGAATGTTTTAATCAGAGGAGTTAGTGTCTAATTTTTGGGGGTTTACGGTTAATTAGCTTGGAGAATCAAAAATGTATGTTTCTTTAGTTACAGTTGATTCAATTATAGTTAATTTTTACGGGTTTGGCTTTTGGTTATGTTTCTATTACGAGTGTTTGGATTGCCTACTTTTGGAAATTCCTAATCAAAAACCCTATGTAGAAAACCCTAACTTTTTGAAAATCCTAGTTTCTCTTCTTTTTGTAAACTCTTGTTTAATTTATACCCAAGCTTTCAAATCACCTTGAAAGACCTTATGTATTATAAATAAGAACACTTTCATTTTAAACATCATTTCATCATAGATAATTATATATTCGAATTATGTACATGGTCATTTTATTTTATAACTCATAAAATAAAACCTAGATGGTGATTAACAATATAACACTTATGTAAATATGAAAATGAAATGATTAACAAAGATTAGGGATTATAAAGGACCTTGTGATTGAATGAAGAGTAATCCCTAATAAAAAAACCTTATGTAGAAAACCCTAACTTCTTGAAAACCTTAGTTTCTCTTCTTCTTGTAAACCCTTGTGTAATTTATACTCAAGCTTCCAATTCACCTTGAAACACCTTATGTATTAAACCTAAGAACACTTGTATGATTATTACCTTGCTAGAATCAAAGTTATAGAAACCTTAAAAACTTAGTTTGAGTCGTGAGCTTTAATGGAGGAACAAGAGAGAGTTTTGAAAGTTTGCTTGCAAATGAAAAAGTGTATTATTATTACCTAGGACCTTTTTTATATAGTCAATAGTATTGTGCTAAACCATGGACTAAGAAGTGGTATTGGTACATGTTGTAAGGTGTTCTCCTTTGACAATTTCTAGATAAATGGGTTTAAGGTATTATTTGGTCTTGAGTTATATTAGGAATATGGAATAAATCGACAATCTCAAGAACTTTTTCAATATGCTCGTTCGCATCTTTATGATCCGAAGCGGTGAAGGTGTTGTCACGTAGTTCTTTGACAAATTAGTCTTTTAGTTCAAAGTGATCCTTAGCATCGATTTTAGGCCTAGTAACACCCGATCTATAGTCACCTCGGGTCTTGCACATGTACTCTTCCATGGTTTCTGTCGTTGTTCTTGTGACTTCTTCCTCGGAATGTTCTTCTAGATCAGAAAATAGATCGAATTCAAGCAACCTCGATTTGTCAAGATTTGTTGTCTTGAAAAGCTTCCTAGATGAGCGAAATTCTCGTTTCAAATTTTCAAAAGGTGTAAATAGTTCCTTTATTGAACTCCTTGTCATGCACTACCTGAAACAAAGGATAAACAATGAGTAGGATAGGCTCGGATGAAAGAAAACACAGAAAATCAAGCACGGAAATCAAATACAAATAATATGTTTCTGCTGTTATATCAAGTGATCGATACGCCGTATTCAATGAATTTGAATACGCCATATCAGTCTGCTAAATAAGATACGTTGTATTGGTTAAGAAAGTTAGATACGCCATATTCAATTATAACGAATACGCCGTATCAGGTTATCGACCAGAACAGTGTACAAAAACAATAAAACAAACAAAACAAACAAAACAAACACTCAAGCAAACAATAATAACCAAATATACAGAATTTTACACTAATATAAGTTACACTAATTCTAGGGGTTAAGTTAATCTAAGGTTAAAAACCAAAATATTATATAAAAATAAAGATTAAACAACTTCATTCTCTAGCAACGGCGCCAAAAACTTGATGTGTCGTCGTGTAGGTTGTTATTTTAGTTATCAAGTTTTACATTTATATTTTGCCGACTTTACCTAAAAACAACACTTTAACGGGCAATGTACCCGATCAGATGTAGCTTCGTTGGTAAGTTGGGTGTCCATCACTAAGAGCGAGAGCGTTAATTTATTAGTTCTATTAATATTTTTGTTAACTAAATTACGTCAATTTAAACTATGTTAATTCTAATCTATGTTAAACCTAAGCTAAACCTAGTTCTAATGGATAAAGGGGGGGTTTTTTAGTCTGAGAGACTGGCACAGGTTTGGTGGTGACTTAAATCAATTTAAAACACAATAACACACACAAGCAGATAATCAAAAGATAGAAGAGCGGTCTAGCCAATTATAAGAAAACTGTATTAGCCATGATTAATCCAATTAAAATGTTGGTTTGTTTATTTTAGTGCAATGAGTGCTTATTTCAAGGCGGCATATCATTCCAAGATTTAGGGGATACTTCTTCCTAAAACCTAGACACGTAGAATTATGTCACAATTAAACGTATCCACATAAAGCATCCTATTTTCTGATTATAATCTATCTTAGGAGATTAATAATGGTGATTTTAATAAACCCTAGCTCATCGAGACTTTACCCACTTACTGCTTAATGACTCTTTATATACTAGTAGTCCACTGTCCGAGTCTTTACCAAAGGAATTAGTACGTTATTTGTTGATCCCAAGTCACCTGCTAGTCCAACTTGTTCACATAAACCAATGGTAAAGATAGGTCAATATTTGTGATCCTATTACTCTAGATATATAAATTGCAGATATAGAGAGCCATCCCGGCATCTAGCTAGCTAGATATTTTGCATTCCTAGATCCAGTGGAATGATGGGTCGCATACTTAAGCACATAAACAAGTATAAATTGATAAACATAATCAAAAACCAACGATAAATTAAGCAATCGATATAAACAAAGCAAACATTTAAATCTTCATAAACATGGCTAATACCCAAGGGTATTAGCCATTAACCATTGTAATTAATATAAGAATAATCAATCAACCAAGGTAAACTAACCGAGTTAAACGAATGATACCAAAATCATACGATTATAAGAGTATAGGTGATTACAAGGTGTTTCCTATGGAATTATAAGCTTTGCTTGACCTCTTCTGCTCTTCTTGTCTTCTGAAAATTGACTTTTGTGGTTATGGTATCAAAAATATGATCAAGCACACCTAAAACTCATTTTTAGGTTTTCTATTTATAGTATCTGGAATTTGGTCGATACGCCGTATTGGTTGAGCTCAATACAGCCATTGGGAGTTTTCTTGGAGTAGGGACCACGTTCAATATCTTCCAGAATATTTAATTACTATATCTTGGATACGGCGTATGGTAGATCCTGGATACGGCATATAGGTCTTCATGGTTTCTTGTGAAGTACAGGCACAGATACGCCGTATCTTCCTTGATAGATACGGCGTATAGGATGGCAGAACAGTATTCTTCAGATTTTTTTGTTTTAGCTCCATAATGCGTTCCTTTTTGCTAATCTTCACAAACTACTCCATAATTACTGCAAATCTTAAACATAAACGATTAAGTATCAATTTTTGCAATAATTATACAAAATGGGTAATTTACATGGGATAAATGATGCTATAAAAGTGACGTTATTTCATGTCATGAGTTACTTGTTATCTTTTTCTGCTCGAACAAGATGTGTTTTTCTTTTATTCTAAATATAACTTTTTGTTGCTGCAGGTTTTACTCGAATAACTGGTTAATATTTGCACTATGTTTTCAGCTATTTTTTGCACACTAGAAGCTCGAATAAATTGTTGTATTTTGAGGATGTTTTGTTGCTCGTTTAGGATGTTGTTTTAGCATAGTAAAAGTTGTTTCTTTGACCTCCTAACCTGTATTGTAGCTTTTTCTCAAAAAAATATAAGGCTCCTCATTGATGTTTTTAGCACAAACGACATTTGTAAAGGTAATTTTTTATCCTCATCTTCTAAATTTCTAGTTCCGCCACTAATACCACATATCTATGTCTATTATGGGAAACTTTTCAAGTGATTTAACAAAAATACCATTTTGTTCTTCATCTACATCTTCAAACCCAGATTCTGACGATTTTTTTTGACCACGAACCACTATTTTCGACAATGAATTATCTTGTATTAAAACCCATCCAAAACCCAAATTTCTCACATTTTTATTACTATTTTCAAATGGATATCGCTTAATTCAAAACACACAATAAGAATCTGCAAAACTGTAAATGTTCTTCAAACCCATATTTCATATTTAAAAAACATTATAAGAACATTAAGACAACTTACAATATTTCGGGGTTGATCACACAAAATACCTAAGGCAAATAATACTGTTATATTTAAAGCCACTGGACTAATTACAGTCACCTATGACTTGCCTTGCGTCGATACAACAATATCCTAATATAATACAAATTTCCACATAACTCATTCCTAATATCATATTGTTACACCCCAAAACTGGTATTAGTATTATATTATTATAACATCATTGTAATAGTTTGACTATAACATGTAAGTGTTGAAATACTTATTTTGATTGGTTGGTCAGTGAGTGGTAAGTTGGAAGTCAAACCATATAGTCTAACTATTAGTGGAAGTAGAAGTTAAAATGGTTTTAGAATATAGTATCTAGCTTAAGTCTTATAGAAGGATACTTGAGGGGTATAAGTTGCCAATTAACCAAACCAGATTAGCTATATGCTAGAACCAACCTATTTTAGTACTAGAACCAACTTGTTTTAATACTAGAACCACTTTGTTTTAGTTTCAGGGTCCAAACGTGTCAACTAAACAAAGTTGTGCCATATTTAATGAGATAATGGGTATGTTTGGTGCAAATAGCTGTTGCTGAAACTAGAGATGTAGAATTATATGGAGATGGAGTGAGAGCTAGAAAGTAGATTAATTTTATAAGCTACATAAAATAGCATTTGGTTTTAAGAAATTATGAGAGATTATTCTTATAAAATATTTAATAAGTTTTGTGTCCCAAACAACGCTTATAATTTAAGTGGCTTATTTTTTCAAAAAATAAGCACAATCTTCTCAAAAGCTAGTGTGTCAAACATGCCTAATATCTCATAACTTTCGCCATGTTCTATCACCTCCTAGCTTATGTGTGTGTGACGTTAGGTAGGAAAAAGGGAAGGAAAACAAGAAAACTTTGATGATCAATTTATGGTGTTTATGATTTTAATTTAAGGAGTATAATCCCTAGCAATCATTCTTATAAGTAAGTAGCACTTACTTGATCAAATTGAGGTTAGGGTTCATATAGTTAAATTAAGATTTTAGGTAATTTAAGCTAAATTAATGAACTAATAAGATAAAGGATGAAGACCATATAATGGATATTGATGAACTAATAATTTTGGGGAAGATGTCATATGACTATATGGATGATGATATGTATGTATTTGAGGATGTTTGGCACAAGCCCATAATATCAAATCCATATGTAAATTATGTATTAAACTTGTTGAAAATGATCTTATACATGTTTACTAACTTGAGATTTGGTTATACAAGTGATAAGAATTGGTATATGTCGACTTTTTATGGTTTAGGAGTTTAGGTTAAGTTTGAAATTCGGATAACATATTGTGCAGAAAATTGTGTTGTGATAGAAAAATCGTAGTAAATCAACTGTTAATCGGATTGCAATGAGGTTATAACAAATTTTGTAGTTCTTTGAGTTACAATCCAATAAAATTGGTCTCAAATCTTAATTTAAATCCTAAGTGGGTCAAAATAGCAAAATACATCAGACTATCCAAAATTTTACACTTTAGTTCTTATACAAAAGTTTGTTTAATGACGAGTTAGCATTATTGATGTTCATATTTGGTAACCTTGATTCAAGTTCATAATAGATAGTGACCTACTAGCCCATTCATCATTGGATTTATGAAATTATAAAGTATTTGATGTTTAGTTGTATGGGTTTTATGATTTTAGTGGGTTAGACATTAAGTGAAACATCATTTTTATTATGATTTGTGTGGGTTTAAATGTCCAAC
>BQNB010061558.1:27500-36436 GCA_026074375.1 Tanacetum coccineum | reverse complement strand
TATATATCTTGTGCTGTTGATCTTGAAGTAACATGCCCTGGATCCTTATTCCGCTGCGACCCATTTTGGGGGTGTTACATGGTAATCCTTGTAGTTTGGCTAATACATAATAAGTTGGTCTTGTTATTGGACTGGTATTAGGTGTAGGTGGATATGGAGTAAGGGGAATAAATATGTTTTGTGAATAATTTGTAGGTGATGAGGGAGATGGTAATCTTGGTAAAATAGGTGATGAAGGAGATGGCATTCTTGGTAAAATAAAAGGAGTAGGTGTTTTTGGTCTTGGTAACCCAACCGTCTTTTTATCAGGATTCTTCCTTGTAAAAATTCTCTTGATAAGAAATCTGGTATATGATTGTTTTCTCCTTTAATATGTTCAATAGTAAAATCAAAATTACTTAAAATAGCTTGCCATCTAGCAAAAATTTGTTTAGAAATCAAATTCTTAACATCCTTTTCAATAATAAATTTAGCTGAAAGATAATCAATACGTAATAAAAAAGGTTTCATATAGAGATCATCTTCAAATTTTTTAATATTTAGAACAATACTTAAAATTTCTTTTTTAACAGTAGAATAATTTCTTTGAGTATCATTCCAAGCTCCTGAATAGAATCTAACTAATTCTTCTGTCTTACCATCTTTTAGTTTTTGTTTTAATATACCACCATAGCCTATATCACTAGCGTCTGTTTCAACTATTAGGTTAGCCTCAAGATGTGGTATGTTTAAACATGGTAATTCTTTTATCTTATCTTTTATGCTTTTAACTATCTTTGTATGTTCTTTAGTCCATGGTTTAGGATTCTTTTTAAGTCTATCATATAAGGGTTTACATATACTTCCTAAATCTTTGAAAAATCATGAATGTAATTAAGACATCCTAAAAATCTTTGTAATTGTTTTTTGTCTTTTATTTCATCAGGGAATTTATTTGTAAAATCTAAACTTCTATCTATAGGTTTAATGGTTCCTTGAACTATATTATGACCTAGAAATCTTATTTCTGTTTTACATAAACTTATCTTTGTAGGGGAGACTGCTAAACCATTTTTATATATTATATCATAAAATATGTTTAAGTGCTTAAAATGTTGATCTATGTTTTTTGAATAAATTAATACATCATCAATATATACTATAGCATTAATATATCATCAATATAAACTATTGCAAAACTACTTATAGGATTTATTATATCATTCATAATATTTTGAAATTCAAAGGGGGCATTCTTTAGACCAAATGGCATTACATTCCATTCATAATGACCAAAAGGTACATTAAAACCTGTTTTATATTTATCTTTTTCTTTTATTTGAATCTGCCAAAATCCTGATTTCATGTCAAATTTTGAAAATATTCTTGAATCATATAACCTTTTTAATAAATCTCTTTTGTTAGGTATAGGATATCTTAATCCATTCTAATACTTTTGTTTAGAGGTTTATAATTTATTACTAATCTTGGTGCTCCTCTTTCTATTTCAGCCTGATTCATAACATAAAAGGCTGAACAAGACCATGGAGACTTTGAGGATCTTATTAGTTTCTTTCTACTAATTTCTTGTATTCTTTATTTACAATGATCTTGCTAATTCATGAGAATATGAATAGATTTTAGATTTTGTATGAATGTCCATTTTCATTATAATTTTAATATAACGTAATTCAATTATATGGTTGTTTTCTTTTCTAGAATGCCATTTGGAGTAGTAGCCAACATAATTCGTCCTAAAAATTTCCATGCTAAATTTAGAACTTTATTTTAATATATTTTTCTTATAATGTGGTTTTTTATTCTTATATTCATTTATTTCATTTAACCAAATATTTTATATTTTTTCTTTATTTTCTATAAAATGTTATATCTTATTTTTATAGGATATATAAACTCAAAAGTTACTGTCTTTTCCAAAAATATTGTAGAAAGACTTTATTATTGACTGCAATTGGATACATAAAGTTGTTATAAAAGGTGATCCTAAAATAATTTGAGAACTTAAAATTTTTTACTAAAATAAGAAATTTGTGTTGAAGGCAATAATTTCCTTTGCCATATGAACAGTTATTAATTGTAATTTATATTTAGTCTGGATCCATTAAATCCAGCAACTCTTTGCGATGACTTTTCATAGTATCTTGTTGGAATAAGTCCTTCTTGAATACAATTTAAATCTGCTCCAGAATCTAATAAAGCTATTAATGATAGTTTTAAATTCCTCCATTTATGGTTATATTAACTTTTGTATGCCATTTTTGAGAACTTATACTTTGAATATTGTTGATTAATTCTTGGTTTGGTTGTTGAAGTACTTTCTTGTTTGAAACCTCTTTTAATGTTTTTTCTCTAACATCTTTATTTTTTTGTTTCATAATTGTATCTCATTTTACATTGTTTAACTCTTCTTGTAATTCACTGATCGTTATGGATTTTTCTTTATTATTAAATCTTTTACATATTTCATTAAAATTGTAAGTTTGTTTATTCTTTTCAATTGTTTTATTTTCCTTTAATTTTTCTTCTAATTTATCTATATAAATTTGTCTTAATTTTGGATCTTTAATTTGACCTAATAATTCTATTATTGATTCTATTTTATTATCCTCATCTACAGTATTTATTCTTTATAATCGCCTGTACAATTTCCTATACAATCACAAATTTCCGATTCATTTTCACTACTTGATTCGTCTTTTGATATATTTAAATCTTCTTCTTCATAATCTGATATATCACTTTCTTCATTTATCATTATTTTCATTATTTGACTTTTAAGTTTATCAGAAATATGGAGTTCATTTATTTTTTTCTTGGTATAACAAATTTCTTGAGTTATACCTTGTCTCCCGCATTTATAACAAGTTAAAGTGTCTTAATAATTAATTATTTAAACTAACTATTTTAAAGTTTTTATTACTTAAATTTCTTTTTTTATAATTTCCTTTTCTTTTATGATATATTTTATTATTATCATAAGTTCTTTCCTATATTTCCCATATGATCTTTTATTTCTTCTGTATTATAATTTCTTTACTATCTTTTTGATTTAGTAATTTAGGAAAATCTTAATGAGTTCAAAACATATTGTTCACATACAGAAATTCCTAATTCTTTTTTATTATTTATGCCTTCTTTCTTGATTTGATATTTTAGTTTTAATTCGAAACATATATTTAATCCTTCTTGATTAATATACCTAATAATTTCTCCATAAGTTAATTCTTTATATGGAATTTGTCCTTTATAATGATTTGATAATTTACTTCTTATTCTTTCAGCAAATATCTTAGGTAATCCTGCTATGAATCTTTCCTTCCAATACGCTTCTCTACAATCTAATCTAGTTGTTACTTTAGTTATAAAAACATCTTTATACCATCTAAAATCTGATAATTTTCTACATGTTAAATTTAATAAAATAGCAGAGTTTTTCTCTTTAAAAACAGATGGGTCACCAACAAAATTCTTTAATATTGCAAAAATTAAAGTGTTAACCATATCATCTTCTTGAGTTTGTACTTGTACTCCATTTTCATTTTTTACTATAGTTTTCTTAGCTTTAAATACTATAGCTTTTTCACTTTCTGTTATATAGTTATCCCACCAACCTTTTAAACATCCTGTAAAACCTGCTATAAGGATTTCTATAATTTGTGTTTCGGTATTTTTATGAGTTTTGTAAGCATTAGATGCCATGGTCATTTCTTGTAGTATATTCATTATTTGATGTTCTGTTTGACCATCTAAATTCTATTCATATATTGATAATCCGTCAAATAAGCCTTGCCTAAACATGACTTTCTTCAATTGCATATCCTGCGGTGTATGGTCCTAATATAATAATTTCTTGCTTCTGGTCTTGGAGTATAAGATTCTAAATTTTTTTATTAATCATTACGAATTTGATTTTTATCAAATCGAAGTTATTTATTTATATGGAATTTTATTGTACTATTCAAATAGAACTTATAGAACTAGTTATTATATATCAAAGTTGTTATGATGAATGCTAAACAATGATAAAGGTTTTATATTACCTGAATATATACTGCGTTGGTAATGTCCTGTGATCATGAATCCGTTGGATTAGCCGCAAAGAGCGAAGACGGCCGGAACCAAGAAGATATGGGATTTCCCGTGGAAATATTTATTCAGGTAAACAAAAAACTCTATTCAGTTGATTTTACATTAATATTATCAAATTAATCCATTATGAAAAGGATAGCAAAATTATTACTTAACCGAAAGAATGGTTCCTCTTCTGATATTGAAGAAGAACAAGATCATACTAATTCTGTTGAAATTATGATTTCGAATATAGAAAATAATTTACAAAATTGGAGTATTCCTAAACAAGATATTAAAACTTTATATACTGTTGGATCTTTCGAATTTTTTCAAAATTATTCAATTAATACTACTGAAAAAACTTTACCTTTATTACAAGATCATCAAAGTATAAAACTATTTTCTGCAAAAGCTATTAAAGAACATAGAAAGTCAAACAAGTTCTTACATATTGGATTAGTTCAGATAGCAATAAAGCCTTTAACTAGATTAGGAATTAATGCCCCTATTTGCATGATATTAAGAGATGCTAGACTACTTAAGTTTGATCAATCACTATTAGCTTTAGCTGAATCAAATATATGCAATGGTCCCATATATTTTAATTGTTATCCAAATTTTACAATAGCATTAAATGATCCAAATATTCTAGATGTATTAACATTAGATATAAAAACTAAGAATATAGAGATAAAAGAAGGATCAGATCCTTTAGTGGTTATATATAGAGTATATTATAAAACAATGACTACTACTGTAGATCCACGATCTAAGATAGATATTACTAAAGATGAAACTGTTATTTTCGAAGCTAATTTAGAAAATTCTTCAATATGTACCCCGAAAAGATTAAAATGGGATGAGATAACTAGAAATCAAACTTGGAATTTAGAAGAGTTAGTTAAGATCAAACCTTTAAAATTAAATAAGGATATAACTAATATAGTAGAAATCTCAGATGGAAATATAGAAATATCTTTTGGTAATAAGATAGGAGAATCGTCTAGACATTCCACATCTACATATGTTCCTTCAAATTTTATAAATGAAGAAGAAAAATTATATTTAAAAAGAGCTCAATCTATGAGAATGAAAGGTGTTGATTTCAATACCTCTATTCCTAAACCTTTATAATGGAAGAAGATATTAAAGTGATTCTACAAATAAATATACTCCCTAACAGAAGTAGAAAATAATGAACAATTAAAATGATTATTATTCTGAAAATTTAAAAGAGAAATAGAGTGGTAATACAACTACTATCATAAGAAAAAAAAGAGAGAATAGATAGAATAAACATGAGATTTATAAACAAGAGATTAAGCTATAGATTATAAAGAACTAACAAAAAGAATGATATATTACGAAAAACATACACTTAATTTAACAACGAAGATTAAATAATATTAAAAGACAAATACATTAAAGATAATGTCTAAACCAGATATGAAATACTTAAAAAATGAAATATATAATGATTATAATAAAGATATTTTAGACTGGTATCTTTCAAATTTTATTGAAGATGAAAAAACAATTCATAAAATTGAATGAAATATGTTTGTATTTGAACATAAAGAAAATATACCATTTTTCGCCTGGTTTCAAGTATACTGTATTGAAAACAAAATGGATTTTCCTACTAATAATCAAATACAAGAAACAACAAATATAAACAAAACATACATAGATTTAGAAACTAAAGAAAAAATAATAAGTATACACCCCCCTGAAACAATATTTAATACAAAAGAATTATGGAATAAATTTTTATCAAAGATAACCGAAGAACAAAAGAAATGTTTATCTACAATAATATATCAGAATAATTATACTAATAAAAAATTAAACACTATAGGACAACAACTAAATCGAATAGAAAATTGTAATTCAGAAGCAAGTACTTCTCAAAATAATCAAACAAATATTTCGCAAAATGATCAAGCAACTACTTCTCAAAATAATCAAATAGACATTGAAGATAATCCTATGTTTATACCATATAATATAAATAAACCCATAAATTTAGGAAGACAAGATCATCACATATTACAAGAAATTGAAGATAAACTATCAAATATTAATGAAGAAATTAGTTTAGAAGATGATATTTCAGATATTGAACAACAGTTTAGAGAAGATGATTTAGATATAGAAAAACAAGAAAATGAAATAAATAGATTAAAATTTAAAAATACTTATACTCCGAGACCAGAAGCAAGAAATTATTATAATAGACCAACACCACCAGATATGCAATATGAAGAAAGTCCTGTTAGGCAAAGAGCTTTATTTGACGGATTATCAATATATGAATAGAATTTAGATGGTCAAACAGAACATCAAATAATGAATATACTACAAGAAATGACCATGGCATCTAATGCTTACAAAACTCATAAAAATACCGAAACACAAATTATAGAAATCCTTATAGCAGGTTTTACAGGATGTTTAAAAGGTTGGTGGGATAACTATATAACAGAAAGTGAAAAAGCTATAGTATTATAAACTAAGAAAACTGAGTAAAAAAATGAAAATGAACATAAGTACATAACTCAAGAAGATGATTAAGGTTTAACACTTTGATTTTAGCTATATTAAAAATTTTGTTGGTGGACCCAATCTGTTTTTTAGATGGTATAAAGATGTTTTTATAACTAAAGTAACAACTAGACTAGATTGTAAAGAGGCTTATTGGAAAGAAAGATTTATTGCAAGATTACCTAAGATATTTGCTGAAAGAATACGAAGTAAATTATCAAATCATTATAAAGGACAAATTCCATATAAAGATTTAACTTATGGAGAAATTATTAGTTATATTAATCAAGAAGGATTAAACATATGTTCCGAATTAAAATTAAAATATCAAATTAAGAAAGAAGGTATAAATAGTAAAAAAGAATTAGGAAATTTCTGTGAACAATATGGTTTTGAACCATTAAAATTACCTAATACTAATTCAAAAAGAATAATAAAAGAAAATAAATACAGAAGAAATATAAAATCATATGGAAATATAGAACCTATGATAATAATAAAATATATCATAAAAGAAAAGGAAAATTATAAAAAGAATTTAAATAATAAAAACTTTAAAAATAGTTATAGAAATAATAATTATAAAGATACTATAACTTGTTATAAATGCGGGAGACAAGGTCATACCTCAAGAAATTGTTATACAAAGAAAAAAATAAATGAACTCCATATTTCTGATAAACTTAAAAGTCAAATAATGAAAATAATGATAAATGAAGAAAGTGATATATCAGACTATGAAGAAGAAGATTTAAATATATCAAAAACGAATCAAGTAGTGAAAATGAATCGGAAATTTGTGATTGTATAGGAAATTGTACATGCGATTATAAAGAAATAAATACTATATATGAAGATAATGAAATAGAATCAATAATAGAATTATTAGTCAAATTAAAGATCCAAAATTAAGACAAATATATATAGATAAAATTAGAGAAAAATTAAAGACAAAAAACAATTGAAAAGATAAACAAACTTACAATTTAATGAAAATATGGTAAAAGATTTTAATAATAAAGAAAAATCCATACGATCAGTGAATTTACAAGAAGAATTAAACAATGTAAAAACTGAAGTAACAGATAATGAAAACAAAAAAATAAAAGATATAGAAGAAAAAACATTAAAAGAGGTTTCAAACAAAGAAAGTACTTCAACAACAAACCAAGAAATTAACTTACAATATTCAAAGTATAAGTATTCCAAAAAGTGGCATACCACGAAAATAAAACCATAAAAGGAAGAAATTAAACTATCACTAATAGCTTTATTAGATTCTGGAGCAGATTTAAATTGTATTCAAGAAGGACTTATTCCAACAAGATACTATGAAAAATCATCACAAAGAGTTGCTGGATTTAATGGATCCAGACTAAATATAAATTACAAATTAACTAATGTTCATATTTGCGAAGAAAATTATTGCTTCAAAACACATCTTATTTAGAAAAATTTAAGTTCTCAATAATTTTGGAGCAACCTTTATAACAACATATAATCAATTGCAGTACAATAATTAGGTCTTCTACAAAATTTTTGGAAAAGAAGTAACCTTTATGGTTTATAAATCCTATAAAAATAAGAGATATAAATATTATAGAAAATAAAAAGAAACATATAAAATATTTGGTTAATGAAATAAATGATATAAGAATAAAAAACCAATTACAAGAAAATTATATTAAAGATAAAGTCATAAATTTAGAAGAAAAATTTAAGGAGAATATATGTGCTACTACACCAAATGCATTCTGGAAAAGAAAACAACATATAATTGAATTACCTTATATTAAAAATTATAATGAAAAAGACATTCCTACAAAATCAAAATCTATACATATATCCCAAGAACTAGAAACTCATTGTAAAAAAGAAATACAAGAATTATTAGAAAAGAAATTAATAAGATCTTCAAAGTCCATGGATAGTTCAGCTTTTATGTTATGAATCAAGCTGAAATAGAAAGAGGAGCACCAAGGTTAGTAATAAATTATAAACCACTAAACAAAGTATTAGAATGGATAAGATATCCTATACCTAATAAAAGAGATTTATTAAAGAAACTTTAATATGATTCAAGAATATTTTCAAAATTTAACATGAAATCAGGATTTTGGCAGATAAAATAAAAAGAAAAAGACAAATATAAAAATGGGTTTTAACGTACCTTTTGGGTCATTATAGAATGAATGTAATGCCATGTTTGTCTATCAGAAATGCCCCTTCTGAATTTCAAAACATTATTAATGATATAATGATATTCCTATAAGCAGTTTTGCAACAGTTTATTGTAATGATAATATTAATATTTTCTAAAA
>BQNB010061558.1:0-20000 GCA_026074375.1 Tanacetum coccineum | reverse complement strand
AATTGTTTCTTTTGAAATAAATAATCTAGTAAAAACTATAAACCCGTGATTTTAACTTCTGTCTTATTCATGGGCTCAAGATCTTTATAATTGAGTATTTGGTTAATATGAAATTCTATTTTATTTGTGGATGAAGAGGCAGTTGTAGATGATCTGTTATAAGGATTGGGAGAAGGTGGCAATCCTTGCAATTTGGCTAATACAGAATAAGTTGGTCTTGTTATTGGACTGGTATTAGGTGTAGGTGGATATGGAGTAAGGGAATAAATCTGTTTTGTGAATAATTTGTATGAGATGGGGGAGATGGTAATCTTGGTGATGTAGGAGATAGGTAATAAACATGGTAATTAAAAGAGAGGTATTCCTAGGTGTTTTGGTAGAAACAAAACGTCTTTTATCAAACTCACCCCTGTAAAATTCTCTTGATAAGAAATCTGGTATATGATTGTTTTCTCCTTTAATATGTTCAATTTTAAAATCAAAATTACTTAATAAAGCTTGCCATCTGGCAAAAATCTGTTTGAAATTAAATTTTTGACATTCTTTTTTATCAATTATTGATTTTGCAGAAAGACAATCTATTCTTAATAAAAAAGGTTTCATATAAAGATCATCTTCAAATTTCTTTATATTTAAAACGATACTTAAAATTTCTTTTACTAGTAGAATACATCTTTTGAGTTATCTTCCAAGAATCCTGAATAAAATCAACTAATGATTCTGTATTACTATCTTTTTATCTTTGCTTAATGTATTCCTCCATAACCTATATCACTAGCATCTGTTTCAACTATAAGGTATGCCTCAGGGTTAGGTATGTTTAAACATGGTAATTCTTTAATTTTACTTTTTATTTCTTTAACTATTTTAGTGTGATTTTCCGTCCATGGTTTAGGGTTCTTTTTTAATCTATCATATAATGGTTTGCAAAGACTTCCTAAATCTTTGAAAAAAAATCATGTATATAATTTAAACATCCAAGACTCTTTGTAACGCTTTTTGTCCTTTATTTCATCAGGAATTTACTTTTAAATTCAAAACTTCTTCTTATAGGTTTATTGTTCCCACACATTAAATCATGTCCAAGAAGAATCCTATTCCTGTTTTGAAAACTTATTTAGTGTGTGAAGAGGCTAAACCATTTTTGAATATAATTTCATAGAATATATTTAAATGCTTAAAATGTTGATCTATGTTTTTAGAAAATATTAATATATCATCAATATAAACTATTGCAAAAGTACTTATAGGATTTATTATATCATTCATAATATTTTGAAATTCAGAAAGGGCATTCTTTAGACCAAATGGCATTACATTCCATTCATAATGACCAAAAGGTATGTTAAAACCTGTTTTATATTTGTCTTTTTCTTTTATTTGAATCTGCCAAAATCCTGATTTCATGTCAAATTTTGAAAATATTCTTGAATCATATAATTTTTTTAATAAATCTTCTTTGTTAGGTATAGGATATCTTATCCATTCTAATACTTTGTTTAGTGGTTTATAATTTATTACTAATCTTGGGGCTCCTCTTTCTATTTCAGCTTGATTCATGACATAAAAAGCTGAACATGACCATGGAGACTTTGAAGATCTTATTAGTTTCTTTTTCTAATAATTCTTGTCTTTTTCTTTTTACAATGAGCTTCTAATTCTTGAGACAATATTATAGATTTTTAATTTTGTAGGAATGTCTTTTCATTATAATTTTTAATATAAGGTAATTCAATGATATGTTGTTTTCTTTTCCAAAGGGCATTTGGTGTAGTAGCACATATATCTCCCTTAAATTTTTCTTTTAAATTTATGACTTTATTTTTAATATGATTTTCTTGTAATTGGTTTTTTATTCTTATATCATTTATTTCATTAACCAGTATATTTCTATATGTTTTCTTTATATTTTCTATAATATTTAATATCTCATTATTTTTATAGGATTTATAAACTCAAAAGTTACTTCTTTTCCAAAAATATTTGTAGAAAGACCTTTATCATTGACTGCAATAGGATATAAAGTTGTTATAAAAGGTGATCCCAAAATAATTTGAGAACTTAAATTTTTTACTAGTATAAGGTGTGTTTTGAAACAATAATTTTCTTTGCAAATATGAACATTAGTTAATTTATAATTTATATTTAGTCTTTGATGCCATTAAATCCACACTCTTGTGATAGAATTTCATAGAATCTGTTGGAATAGAATCCTCTGAAAGTACAATATTAAATCTGCTCCAGAATCTAATAAGGCTATTAGTGATAGTTTAAATTCTCCATTTATGGTTATATTAACTTTTGTATGCCATTTTTGAGAACTTATACTTTGAATATTGTTAATCATAATTCTGGTTTTGCTGTTGACGTCCTTCTTTGTTTGAAACCTTCTTTTAAGTTTTTCTTCTAATATTTATTATTTGTTTCATTATTGTACTATCAGTTTTTACATTGTTTAACTCTTCTTGTAATTCACTGATCGTTATGGATTTTTCTTTATTATTAAATCTTTTACATATTTCATTAAAATTGTAAGTTTGTTTATTCTTTTCAATAGTTTTATTTTTCTTTAATTTTTCTTCTAATTTATCTATATAAATTTGTCTTAACTTTGGATCTTTAATTTGACCTAATAATTCTATTATTGATTCTATTTCATTATCCTCATTTATAGTATTTATTTCTTTATAATCACATGTACAATTTCCAATACAATCACAAATTTCTGATTCATTATTACTATTTGATTCATCTTTTGATATATTTAAGTCTTCTTCTTCGTAGTCTGATATATCACTTTCTTCATTTATCATTATCTTCATTATTTGACTTTTAAATTAACAGTAATAATGGAGTTTTCATTATCTTTTTCTTCGTGTAACAATTCTTTGAAGTATGACCTTGTCTTCCACATTTGTAACAAGTTATAGTATCTTTATAATTATTATCTCTATAATTATTTTTTAATTTTTTATTATTTAAATTCTTTTTATAATTTCCTTTTCTTTTATGATATATTTTATTATTATCATAAGTTCTATATTTTCCATATGATCTTTTATTTCTTCTGTATTTATTTTCTTTTATTAATCTTTTTGAATTAGTATTAGGTAATCTTAATGGTTCAAAACCATATTGCTCACAAAATTTCCTAATTCTTTTTTACTATTTATACCTTCTTTCTTAATTTGATATTTTGATTTTAATTCAGAACATATATTTAATCCTTCTTGATTAATATAACTCATAATTTCTCCATAAGTTAATTCTCTATATGGAATTTGTCCTTTATAATGATCTGATAATTTACTTCGTATTCTTTCAGCAAATTCGTAGGTAAGTCCTGCAATTAAATCTTCTTCCATAATCTTCACTACAATCTATTCCTAGTTTTGTTTACTTTAGTTATAAAAACATCTTTATACCATCTAAAAACAGATGGGTCACCAACAAAATTCTTTAATATAGCAAAAAATCCAAGTGTGAAACCATATCATCTTCTTGAGTTTGTACTATGTACTCCATTTTCATTTTTTACTATAGTTTTCTTAGCTTTAAATACTATAGCTTTTTCACTTTCTGTTATATAATTATCCCACCACCTTTTAAACAACACGCTGTAAAATCCTGCCATAAAGAAATTCTATAATTTGTGTTTCTGAATCATCATGATTTTATAAGCAATTAGATGCATGTCATTTCTTGTAATATATTCATTATTTGATGTTCTGTTTGACCATCTAAGTTCCATTCATATATTGATAATCCGTCAAATAAAGCTCTTTGCCTAACAGGACTTTCTTCATATTGCATATCTGGTGGTGTTGGTCTATTATAATAATTTCTTGCTTCTTCTGGTCTCGGAATATAAATATTTTAAATTTTAATCATATTTATTTCATTTTCCTTGTTTCTATATCTCAAATCATCTAACTCTAAAACAGATTGATTCAATATCATGAAATATCATCTTCTAAACTAATTATCTCTTCATTAATAATTGATTAAGTTTATCTCAATTTCTTGTAATATATGACGATCCCTGTCTTCCTAAATTTATGGGTTTAATTTAATTAATATGGTATAAACATAGGATAATCTTCAATAACTAATCTGCTTATTTGAGAAGCACTTGGATAGATCATTTTTGGCGAAATGACTTGGTTTGATAATTTGAGAAGTACTTGCTTCTGGAATTACATTTTCTATTCGATTTTAAATGTTGTCCTATAGTATTTTATTTTTCATTTGTGTAATATTCTGATAGTATAAATGTAGACAAACATTCTTTTGTTCTTCGTTATCTTTAGATAAATTTATCCAATAAATTCTTTGTTTATTAAAATATTAGTTTCAGGGGGGTGTATACTTATTATTTTTTCTTTAGTTTCTAAATCTATGTATGTTTGGTTTTATATTGTTGTTTCTTGTATTGATTATCAGTAGAAAATCCATTTTGTTTCATACAATAAACATGAAACCATGGCGAAAAATGGTATATTATTTTCTTTGTGTTCAAATACAAACATAGTCCATTCAATTTTATGAATTGTTTTTTCATCTTCAATAAAATTTGAAAGATACCAGTCTAAAATATCTTTATTATAATCATTATATATTTCATTTTTTAAATATTTCATATCTGGCTTAGACATTATTATTAATGTATTTGTCTTTTAATATTATTTAATCTTCGTTGTAAATTAAGTGTATTTTTTTGTAAATACTATTCATCTTTTGTAGTTCTTTATAATCTATAGTCATAATCTCCGTTAAATAACTCATGTCTTATTCTATCTATACTCTCTTTATTTCTTATGATAGTAGTTGTATACCACTCTATTTCCCTTTTAATTTTTCGTGAATAATAACTCATTTTAATTGTTCATAATTTTCTACTTCTGAGGGAGTATAATTATATGTAGAATCACTTTTATTATCTTCTTCATATAAAGGTTTAGGAATAGAGGTATTGAAAATCCAACACCTTTCATTTTCATTGATGAGCTCTTTAACTAAATATAAATATTTCTTCTTCAAAAATACAAATTCGAAGGAACAGATGTAGATGTGGTAATGTCTAGACGATTCTCCTATCTTTATTTACCAAAAGATATTCTATATTACCATCCTGAAACTTCTATTAATATTAGCTATAACTTTATTAATTTTAAAGGTTTTATCTTAACTAATTCTTCTAAATTCCAAGTCTGATTCCTAGTTATTTCATCCCATTTTAATCTTTTTGGAGTGCATATTGAGGAATTTTCTAAATTAGCTTCAAAAATAACAGTTTCATCTTTAGTAATATCTATTTTAGATCGTGGATCTACCGTAGTAGTCATAGTCTTATAGTATACTCTATATATAACCACTAAAGGTCGATCCTTTCTTTTATTTCTATAATCTTAGTTAGTTATATCTAATGTTAACTAACATCTAGAATATTAGGATCATTTAATGCAATAGTAAAATTTGGGAAACAATTAAAATATTATGGGGACCATTTCATATATTAGATGCAACTAAGGCTAGTAGTGATTGAATCAAAACTAAGTAATCTAGCATCTCTTTAATATCATGCATATAGGTGCATTAATTCCTAATCAGTTAAAGGTTATTGCTATCTGAACTAATCCAATATGTAAGAACTTATAGACTTTCTATGTTCTTTAATAGCTTTTGCAGAAAATAGTTTTATACTTTGATGAACTATGTTAATAAATGGTGAAAGTATTTTTCATTAGTTTTAATTAAAAAAAAAAAAAAAAAATATAAAAAAGAAATAATTTTGAAAAATTCGAAAGATCCAACAGTATATAAAGTTTTAACATCTTGTTTAGGAATACTCCAATTTTGTAAATTGTTTTCTATATTCGAAATCATAATTTCAACTGAATTAGTATGATCTTGTTCTTCTTCAATATCAGAAGAGGAACCATTCTTTCGGTTAAGTAATAATTTGCTATCCTTCATAATGGATTAATTTTTATAATATTCAACCCCCGGTTAAAAACATCAATTTCAACTAAATAAGTTTTTGATTACCTGAATAATATTTCCACGGGAACATCCCCATATCATCCGGGTCCGGCCGTCTTACGCTCTTCTGCGGCTAATCCAACGGATATGATCGACAGGACTTACCAACGCAGTCATATTATTCATGTAATATAAAACTTATCCATTGTTTTAGCATAATATTAACAAATTTTATATATAATAACAAGTTCTATAAGTTCTATTTGAATAGTACAATAAATCATATAAATCATAACTTCTGTTATAAAAATCAAATTCGTAACGATTAATAAAAAATTTAAGAAATTCTAATACTCCAAGACCAGAAGCATAAGAAATTATTTATAAAAACCCACCACCGCCAGATAATGCGAATACGTGAAGAACTCATGTTAGGACAAAGAGCTTTAATTGACGATTATCGAATATAATGAATGGAAGTTTAGATGGTCAACAAACATCAAATAATAATATACTACAAGAAATGACCATGGGCATTCTAATGCTTATAAAACTCATAATAAGTGACAGAAACACAAATTATAGAAATTCTTATAATAGCAGGAATTACAAGGATGTTTAAAAAGGTTGTGGGATAACTAAATAACAGAACATGAAAAAGCTATAGTATATTAAAGCTAAGAAAACTATAGTAAAAAATGAAAATGGAACACAAGTACAAACCAAGAAGATGATATGGTTAACACTTTGATTTTTGCTATATTAAAGAATTTTGTTGGTGACCCATCTGTTTTATAAAGAGAAAAACTCTACTATAGTTATTGAACTTAAACATGCAGAAAATTAATCAGATTTTAAGATGAATAAATATTTTTTATACTAAATAACAACTAGGACTAGATTGTAAAGAAGGTTATATGGAAGAAAGATTTTATTTCAGGAATTACATAAGATATTTGGCAAAAGAATACGAAGAAAATTATCAGATCATTTATAAGAGGACAAATTCCATATAAGATTTAACTTAATGGAGAATTATTAGTTATATTATCAATGAAGGGATTAAATATATGTTCTGAATTAAAACTAAAATACCAAATTAAGAAAAAAGGTATAAATAGTAAAAAAGAATTAAGAAATTTTTGTGAACAATATGGTTTTGAACCATTAAGATTACCTAATACTAAAAGAATAGTAAAAGAAAATAAATACAGAAGAAATAAAAGATCGTATGGGAAATATAGAACCTATGATAATAATAAAATATATTATAAAAGAAAAGGAAATTATAAAAAGAATCTAAATAATAAAAACTTTAATTATAGAAATAATAATTATTAAGATACTATAACTTGTTATAAATGCGGGAGACAAGGTCATACCTCAAGAAATTGTTATACAAAGAAAAAGATAAATGAACTCCATATTTATGATAAACTTAAAAGTCAAATAATGAAAATAATGATAAATGAAGAAAGTGATATATCAGACTATGAAGAAGAAGATTTAAATATATCAAAAGACGAATCAAGTAGTGAAAATGAATCGGAAATTTGTGATTGTATCGGAAATTAGTAACAGGGCGATTATAAAGAAATAAATACTATAGATGAGGATAATGAAATAGAATCAATAATAGAATTATTAGGTCAAATTAAAGATCCAAAATTAAGACAAATTTATATAGATAAATTAGAAGAAAAATTAAAGACAAATAAAACAATTGAAAAGAATAAACAAACTTACAATTTTAATGAAATATGTAAAAGATTTAATAATAAAGAAAAATCCATAACGATCAGTGAATTACAAGAAGAGTTAAACAATGTAAAAACTGAAGTAACAATAATGAAACAAAAAATAAAGATATTAGAAGAAAAAACATTAAAAGAGGTTTCAAACAAAGAAAGTACTTCAACAACAAACCAAGAATTAATTAACAATATTCAAAGTATAAGTTCTCAAAAATGGCATACAAAAGTAAATATAACCATAAATGGAGAATTTAAACTATCACTAATAGCTTTATTAGATTCTGGAGCAGATTTAAATTGTATTCAAGAAGGACTTATTCCAACAAGATACTATGAAAAGTCATCGCAAAGAGTTGCTGGATTTAATGGATCCAGACTAAATATAAATTACAAATTAACTAATGTTCATATTTGCAAAGAAAATTATTGCTTCAAAACACATCTTATTTTAGTAAAAAAATTAAGTTCTCAAATTATTTTGGGATCACCTTTTATAACAACTTTATATCCAATTGCAGTCAATAATAAAGGTCTTTCTACAAATATTTTTGGAAAAGAAGTAACTTTTGAGTTTATAAATCCTATAAAAATAAAAGATATAAATATTATAGAAAATAAAAAGAAACACATAAAATATTTGCTAAATGAAATAGAAGATATAAGAATAAAAAAAAACAATTATAAAAAACTATATTAAAAATAAAGTCATAAATTTAAAAGAAAAATTTAAGGAGAATATATGTGCTACTACACCAAATGCATTCTGGAAAAGAAAACAACATATAATTGAATTACCTTATATTAAAAATTATAATGAAAAGGACATTCCTACAAAATCAAAATCTATACATATGTCTCAAGAATTAGAAGCTCATTGTAAAAAAGAAATACAAGAATTATTAGAAAAGAAACTAATAAGATCTTCAAAGTCTCCATGGTCTTGTTCAGCTTTTTATGTTATGAATCAGGCTGAAATAGAAAGAGGAGCACCAAGATTAGTAATAAATTATAAACCTTTAAACAAAGTATTAGAATGGATAAGATATCCTATACCTAACAAAAGAGATTTATTAAAGAAATTATATGATTCAAGAATATTTTCAAAATTTGACATGAAATCAGGATTTTGGCAGATTCAAATAAAAGAAAAAGACAAATATAAAACAGGTTTTAACGTACCTTTTGGTCATTATGAATGGAATGTAATGCCATTTGGCCTAAAGAATGCCCCTTCTGAATTTCAAAATATTATGAATGACATAATAAACCCTATAAGCAGTTTTGCAATAGTTTATATTGATGATATATTAATATTTTCTAAAAACATAGATCAACATTTTAAGCATTTAAACATATTCTATGAAATTATATTCAAAAATGGTTTAGCTGTTTCACTAACTAAAATAAGTCTTTTTAAAACAGAAATAAGATTCTTAGGACATGATATAATCTTAGGAACAATAAAACCTATAAGAAGAAGTCTAGAATTTACAAGTAAATTCCCTGATGAAATAAAAGACAAAAAACAGCTACAAAGATTTTTAGGATGTTTAAATTATATACATGATTTTTTCAAAGATTTGGGAAGTCTTTGCAAACCATTATATGATAGATTAAAAAAGAACCCTAAACCATGGACAGAAAGTCACACTAAAATAATTAAAGAAATAAAAAGCAAAATTAAAGAATTACCATGTCTAAACATACCTAACCCTGAGGCATATCTTATAGTTGAAACAGATGCTAGTGATATAGGATACGGAGGAATACTTAAGCAAAGATTAAAAGATAGTAAAACAGAATCATTAGTTAGATTTTATTCAGGATCTTGGAATGATACTCAAAAGAATTATTCTACCGTTAAAAAAGAAATTCTAAGTATTGTTTTAAATATAAAAAAATTTGAAGATGATCTTTATATGAAACCTTTTCTATTAAGAATAGATTGTCTTTCTGCAAAATCAATAATTGAAAAAGATGTTAAAAATTTAATTTCTAAACAGATTTTTGCCAGATGGCAAGCCTTATTAAGTAATTTTGATTTTGAAATTGAGCATATTAAAGGAGAAAACAATCATATACCAGATTTCTTACATATTAAAGGAGAAAACAATCATATACCAGATTTCTTATCAAGAGAATTTTTACAGGGATGAGTTCTGATAAAAAGACGGTTGTTTTACCAAAACCAAGAGTACCTACTCCTTTTATTTTACCAAGATTACCATCTCCTACATCATCAAGATTACCATCTCCCTCATCACCTACAAATTATTCACAAAATAGATTTATTCCTCTTACTCCATATCCACCTATTCTGTATTAGCCAAATTACAAGGACTGCCACCTTCTCCCAATCCTTATAACAGATCACCTACAACTGCCTCTTCATCCACAAATAAAACAGAATTTCATATTAACCCAAATACTCAAGTTATAAAGATTCTTGAGCCCATTGAAGAACAGAAGTTAAATCAAGGGTTTAATGTTTTACTAGATTATTTATTTCCAAAAGAAACAAATTTTTACAAAAATGATTTTCAAACCAGATTATATTATGAAGCTATATTATTAGATAGTCATTCTGTTCAAATTCGTCATAACTATAGCAAAAACGAACCAGAAAAAATAGAATTTAGTAAAGTAAAAATAATTAAAGTCATTTCTTTAGAAGAATGGGGAAATCGACCCTGTACACACAAGACTTTATCATGTTATCCAGACTATCCAGCCTATAATTATTATGACTATATGGAAGCTTGGGACAAAGCATTTTTGTTAAAAGCCCACTTTCATACCTGGTTTTTCCACTTTGCTGAAGAATTTTCATTAAATTATCCAAAATGGTTTGTGAAGTGGTTTAGATTTATGGGTCAAATCAAAGAAAGTTTTCCTAAAAAGGTTTTAGAAGGATATAACCAGTATAAGAATTTGTTCATACAAGAAGGTGTACCTTCATTCGAGTACACTCTTCAGTTCTCATCCATATTTAAGTTAATCTTGGAATACATGAATCTCCGGGAACACCCCCATATCATCGTGGTCCGGTCGTCTTACACTACTGCGACTAATCCAACTGATAGATTGACATGGCTTACCAACGCAGGCATGAATTCATAAATACAAAATTTATTCTATCTTGTTTAATACACAGGGAGTAATTAAAACTCATAATTAAAAGATATCAACCTTAAAAGTCAGTATCAAAGTTATCAAAATCAAATAGTGAGCTTGCTAAAAAGATTCTAGATTGTGACGATGATGAAGAATTTGCAAGAATAATGAATTATATCAGACGTTCTCCAACTTCTAGTGAAGATCTGTTTCAAGATTCTCAGGATCCCTATGACAGTATAGATCTATTATAAAATGTAATATAATGTAAAGAAATAAGAAATAATGTAAAGATAGTTAGTGGTTCTAGAAGAAGTATTATTCAAGACGTAAGCAATGACGATAAAAGAAAGAATTATTGAAGATAGTGGCGACAACATTATTAAAGAAAATTGATAATTGAAGACAGGTGTGCTACTTTATTAAAGAAGAATTATTGAAGACAGCTATGCAACTTTAACTGGCATTTGCCGGTTAACCAAAGAAGGATACCTACTCAAGACTACTATAAAAGAAAGATAAGAAAAGAAGGAAGAGCATTCTCCATTTTATGAAGAAAAAACCCTCATTACAACTATCCACAACCAGATGTTCAAAGACTCTCGATTTTCAAATTATATTATCTCCATTATCTTTAGAACAGACGTTAAATCAGATTTCTACTCAAGATTGTAATACTTCAGATTTCCATTGTATTAAAGATTTTAAAGGTATAAATTTATAACAGATTTCTATATATTCAGTCTTTCTCTTATGAACTTTTATCCAATTAAGTATTATGATTTATTAATTAAGTTTCTTTCATGATTTATTTGTTTGATCCTGTCCCTATTGGTATCAGAGCCATTTGTTTCGAAAAATGATAAGATTGATATCTTTTAATTATGAGTTTTAATTACTCCCTTTGTATTAAACAAGAAAGAATAAATTTTGTATTCATGAATTCATGGCTGCGTTGGTAAGCCCTGTCGATCTATCGGTTGGATTAGTCGCAGTAGTGTAAGACGACCGGACCACGATGATATGGGGGTGTTCCCGGAGATTCATGTATTCAGAGATACAAGGATTATTCTTTCAAGTTTAATAAAGTAAGTAATTCAAATACATAATGAATAGATTATCAAAACTATTATTAAATCGAAAAAGTGGTTCCTCTTCTGATAACGAAGAAGAACAAGATCATACAAATTCTATTGAAATTACTATTTCAAATATAGAAAATAAATTACAAAATTGGAGTATTCCTAAACAAGATGTAAAAACCCTTTATAAAATTGGGTCTTTTGAATTTTTCCAAAGTTATTCTATCAAAACTACTGAGAAAACACTACCTTTATTACAAGATCATCAAAGTATAAATTTATTTTCTGGAAAAGCTATTAAGGAATTTAGAAAATCTTATAAATACTTACATGTTGGATTAGTCCAAGTAGCAATAAAGCCATTAACTAGACTAGGAATTAATGCTCCTATTTGCATGATTTTAAGAGATGCTAGACTACTTAAGTTTGATCAATCTTTACTTGCGTTAGCAGAATCTAATATTTGTAATGGTCCCATATACTTTAATTGTTACCCAGATTTTACAGTAGCACTAAGAGATCCAAATATTTTAGACGTATTAACTTTAGATATAAAAATGAAAAATATAGAAATGAAGGAAGGATCAGATCCTTTAGCTGTCATATATAGAGTATATTATAAAGTTATG
The DNA here is from genome assembly GCA_026074375.1 of Tanacetum coccineum. Taxonomy (NCBI): domain Eukaryota; kingdom Viridiplantae; phylum Streptophyta; class Magnoliopsida; order Asterales; family Asteraceae; genus Tanacetum; species Tanacetum coccineum. The sequence goes on along the minus strand of BQNB010061558.1, from coordinate 7,439 downwards.
TCTACTACTGTAGAGCCTCGTGCTTTAATAGATCATACTAAAAATGAAACTATTATTTTTGAAGCAAATTTAGAAAATTCACAAATTTGTATACCAAAGAAGTTAAAATGGGAAGAAATAACAAGAAATGAAACATGGAATTTAGAAGAAATGAATCAAATAAAACCTTTAAAATTAAACAGAGATATAACTAATATTATAGAACATACGAATGGAAATGTACAAATATCTTTTAGAAAAGAAATAGGAGAATCATCTAGGCATTCAACATACGTACCATCTAGTATAATATCTGAAAATGAAAAAGAACATTTAAGAAGAACTCAATCTTTGAAATTTAAAGGAGTTGATTTTAATAATTCTATACCTAAACCAGTATATGAAGAAGATAATAAAAGTGATGAAACTGTTTCTACTTATAATTATAAACCTACAGAAGTAGATCATTACGAACAATTATAATATGTTTTTAAATAAAAAACAATTTGTTATAAATAATAAAAGACATCTTAATCACATCAATTTTATTAAAGAATTAATAGCAATGGATAAACATAGTTTGACAATAATGGAATCTTTAATAGAAACTTATGAATTAGTATTACAAGTTGAAACAAATCCTTGGAAAAAGAAAAAGATAAATCAACAATTGGCTAATTGCTATAAAAGAAAAAAATCTCTAAAAATTTCTATAGAAATGTCGCAACTAGAAATAGATTACACAAGAAGAAAAATATTTACAGTTGGTTAAATAAAATATGGAAATGTTACCAGAAATCAAATTTAAATTAGAATTTAATTATTTAAAAGATGAAATGTATAATACTTATAATAATGAAATACTTATTTGGTATTTTTCTACATTTGATAAAGAAGAAAGACAAATGCATGAAGATGAATGGGTATTATATATGGTTGATAATAAAGAAAACATTCTATTTTTCTCATGGTTTCATTTATATAGTTTAGAACATAATATATATATTCCTTATATTGCAAAAATAGAAGCTACTACTGATATAATTAAAACTTATACTGATTTAAAAACTAATGAACCTATAAATAGTATTCACCCTCCAAACAAAGATATTCTAATTAATAAAGAAATTATTGGTGTTCCTTTAGCAAAACATAATAAAGATAATGAAAAATCTTTATCTACCATTATTTACCAAAATAATTATACTAACGAAATGTTAAATACATTAGGCCAACAGTTAGATAGAATAGAAAATATTGGTAATACTAAATTAGAAGAGGCTAGCTCATCAACTAGTATGTCACAACCTAAAAAGATAGAAATAGAAGAAAATCCTATATTTATACCTTATAGTATAGATAAACCAATTAATTTAGGAGAACAAGAAACCATATTAAAGAAATAAATGAAAAATTACTCAAATTAAATATTAATAATATCAATGAAGATGACATTGAAGATGAGATAACAGATCTAGAAAACCAGTTTAATGATAAATTAGAAATAAATAAAATAAAATATAATACCTACACTCCTACAGCAGAAGCAAGAAATTATTATCATAGACCCTCACTTCCTGATATGGGATTTGAAGAAAGAAACACATTATCACAAGCTCATTATAGTGGTAATGAAATATATGAATGGAATATAGATGGCCAGACAGAACATCAAATAACAAATTTATTACAAGAAATGACAATGGCAGCTAATGCTTACAAAGTTCATAAAAATAACGAATTACAAATAGTTCAACATTTAGTTGCAGGATTCACTGGTACTCTAAAAGGCTGGTGGGATAGTTATCTTACAGAAGCAGAAAAATGGACAATATTAAATGCTAAAAAGACTATAATTAAAACTGAAAATAATATACAAACTGAGACACAAATTGAAGATATGACAAATACTTTAATATATGCTATAATTAAAAACTTTATTGGAGATCCAACAGCATTTCAAGAAAGAAATTCAGTAATATTATTAAACCTAACATGTAGAAAGTTATCAGATTTTAGATGGTACACAGACATATTTTTAACTAAAGTAATGACTAGACCTGACTGTAGAGAAGCATATTGGAAAGAAAGATTTATAGCAGGATTACCTAGATTATTTGCAGAAAAGGTAAGAAATAAATTAGCTAGTATATATAATAATACGATCCCTTATAAAGAAATAACTTACGGAGAAATTATTAATTTTACTAAACAAGTAGGATTATCAATTTGTTCTGATTTAAAATTAAAAGACAAAATTAAGAAAGAAGGAATAAATAATAAAAGGGAATTAGGAATATTTTGTGAACAATATGGTTATGAAACAATAAAATTACCTTCAAAAAATTATAAAAATATACCAAGAGAAAATAAATATATTAAAAGATATAGAAAATCAAGTAAAAAATATAATAATTACAAGAAAGGATATAATAAATACAAAAATAAAAAGAGAACATCTTTTAATAAAGATAACAAATATAAAAATTTCAAAGATACAATAACATGTTATAAGTGTGGAAAACAAGGACATACTTCAAACAATTGTTATACTAAAAAGAAAATTAATGAACTAAAGATATCAGATGAACTTAAAAATCAAATAATGAAAATCATGATTAATGAAGAATCTAGTGATTCTAGTATATCAGATTTTGAAGAAAATGATTTAAATATTGTAGAAGACGAATCTACTAGTAGTAATGAATCAGAAGAATGTGCATGTATAGGAAATTGCACTTGTGATTATAAAGAGATAAACGTTATTCAAGAAGATGATGAAATAAAAAGACTATCAGATTTAATAGGAAAAGTTGAAGATATAGAATTAAGAAAAATGTATTTAGATAGATTAAAAGAACAATTAGGAAGACCAAAACCTAAAGACAGAATAAAAGAACAAAATGAAAGAATATATAATTTTGATGAAATATGTAAACGATTTAATAAAGAAACAAAACCGATAACGATTTCAGAATTACAAGAAGAATTAAAAAATATAAAAGCAGAAATAACGATAATAAAACAAAAGGTAAAAACGTTGGAAGATAACAATAAAGGAAAAGAAATTATGAACACTTCAGAAGTTAATAAAGATACAGATACATTGATAGTAAATGAAATACAAACGATAAATTGTCAAAGATGGTATACTAGAGTAAATTTAGTAATCAATGAAAAATTTAAATTATCACTAATAGCATTAATAGATTCAGGAGCAGATTTAAACTGTATTCAAGAAGGGATAATACCTACCAAATATTATGAAAAATCATCTCAAAGATTATCTGGTCCAAATGGATCTAGATTAAATATAAGTTATAAGTTATCTAAAGTCCATATTTGTAAAAATAATGTTTGTTTTAAAACTCAGTTAATTTTAGTTAAGAATTTAAGTTCTCAGATTATATTAGGACAACCTTTTGTAACACAGATATATCCCTTTTCTGTTAATGAAAAAGGCATTTTAACTAAAATATTAAATAAAGAATTAACATTCGAATTCACTACACCAATGGTAACGAAAGAAGTAAATATGATACATAACAAAGAAAAGCATATAAAATTCTTGATAAATGAAATAAGTGACATAAGAATAATAAAACAATTACAGCAAGAAACAATAAAAAATAAAATTATTAAGATAGAAGAAAAATTTAAAAATAATGTATGTGCAACCATACCTAATGCTTTTTGGAAAAGAAAAGAACATCTAGTAGAATTACCTTATATTAAAGAATTTAATGAAAAAGATATCCCTACAAAATCAAGATCTATACATATGTCTCAAGAATTAGAATCACATTGTAAAAAAGAGATACAAGATTTATTAGACAAAAAATTAATAAAACCCTCTAAGTCTCCGTGGTCATGTTCAGCTTTTTACGTCATGAATCAAGCTGAAATAGAAAGAGGAACTCCAAGATTAGTTATAAACTATAAAGCTTTAGAATGGATTAGATATCCTATACCTAATAAGAGAGATTTATTAAAAAGATTGTATGATTCAAAAATATTTTCGAAATTTGATATGAAATCAGGATTTTGGCAGATACAAATTAAAGAAAAGGATAGATATAAAACAGGATTTAATGTGCCTTTTGGGCATTATGAATGGAATGTTATGCCATTTGGATTAAAGAATGCACCATCAGAATTCCAAAACATTATGAATGATATAATTATTCCTATAAACAATTTTGCTATAGTATATATTGATGATGTATTAATTTATTCAAAAAACATAGATCAACATTTTAAACATTTAAATATATTCTATGATATAATATATAAAAATGGTTTAGCAGTCTCCCTGACCAGCGCAAACCAACCCCTCTTTTTATGTATCAATAAGTAAATATAAATATAAATACACAACAAAGGATCAGAATTACGCGAGATCAAGAAAACCGGAAGCAGTATAGAGTGTTCCCGGGTCGTTATGTCCCAACGAGGCTAGAAATGGATTATCGAAGAACGATTGATGATTGGTGTTTGAATGTAACAAGGAATGTTTGTGAATTAATACTGAAAGCAAATGCACATAAAAATTAAACAAGAACATAAACTAGAATAAGTTAAAAATATAAAAGATAGGATTTAAAGGGAATTACCATGTTTAATGTTATATCATTTGAGGCTTAATTCTTATAGTTAACAGATGCTAGTGATATAGGCTACGGAGGTATATTAAAACAAAAGCTAAAAGACGATAAAACAGAACAATTAGTTAGATTTTATTCAGGATCTTGGAATGATACTCAAAGAAATTATTCTACTGTTAAAAAAGAAATTTTAAGTATTGTTCTAAATATTAAAAAATTTGAAGATGATCTTTATATGAAACCTTTTTTATTACGTATTGATTGTCTTTCAGCTAAATTTATTATTGAAAAAGATGTAAAGAATTTAATTTCTAAACAAATTTTTGCTAGATGGCAAGCTATTTTAAGTAATTTCGATTTTACTATTGAACATATTAAAGGAGAAAATAATCATATACCAGATTTCTTATCAAGAGAATTTTTACAGGGATGAGTTCTGATAAAAAGACTACTGTGTTACCAAAACCAAGAACACCTACTCCCTTCATTTTACCAAGATTACCATCTCCCTCATCACCTACAAATTATTCACAAAATAGATTTATTCCTCTTACTCCATACCCACCTACACCTAATACCAGTCCAATAACAAGACCAACCTATTCTGTACTAGCAAAATTACAAGGACTTCCACCATCTCCCAATCCTTATAATAGATCACCTTCAACAGCCTCTTCATCCACAAATAAAACAGAATTTCATATTAACCCAAATACTCAAGTCATAAAGATTCTTGAACCAATTGAAGAACAGAAGTTACATCAAGGGTTTACTGTTTTACTAAATTATTTATTTCCAAAAGATACTTATTTTTATAAAAATGATTTTCAAACTAGATCATATTATGAAGCCATACTAATAGATAGTCATTCTGTCCAGATTCATCATAACTATAGCAAAAATGAACCAGAGAAAATAGAATTTAGTAAAGTTAAAATAATTAAAGTTATTTCTTTAGAAGAATGGGGAAATCGACCCTGTACACACAAGACTTTGTCATGTTATCCAGACTATCCAGCCTATAATTATTATGACTATATGGAAGCATGGGACAAAGCATTTTTATTAAAAGCCCACTTTCATACTTGGTTTTTCCACTTTGCTGAAGAATTTTCATTAAACTATCCAAAATGGTTTGTGAAGTGGTTTAGATTTATGGGTCAAACCCCAGAAAGTTTTCCTGCAAAAGTTTTAGAAGGATATAACCAATATAAAAATTTGTTTATATAAGAAGGTGTACCTTCATTCGAGTACACTCTCCAGTTCTCATTTAAGTTACCATGGATTTTATCATTTACACATAAAAAGAAGGAAGCAGAAGGCACCTCACCACCATTATTAATTAGACAATTTAGTATTAAGTGGTGGAAACAGGTTAATGATCATCAAGCAGATAAAGAAGCGGTTACCAAATATTACAAAAGTCTTATTCAAGAAACCCCAAAAGAAACCCCAAGTATGTCTACCATAAAGACAAAGTCAGTATCAAAGTTATCAAAATCAAATAGTGAGCTTGCTAAAAATAATCATTTTCTTCAAAATCTGATATACTAGAATCACTAGATTCTTCATTAATCATGATTTTCATTATTTGATTTTTAAGTTCATCTGATATCTTTAGTTTATTAATTTTCTTTTTAGTATAACAATTGTTTGAAGTATGTCCTTGTTTTCCACACTTATAACATGTTATTGTATCTTTGAAATTTTTATATTTGTTATCTTTATTAAAAGATGTTCTCTTTTTATTTTTGTATTTATTATATCCTTTCTTGTAATTATTATATTTTTTACTTGATTTTCTATATCTTTTAATATAATTATTTTCTCTTGGTACCTTTCTATAATTTTTTGAAGGTACTTTTATTGTTTCATAACCATATTGTTCACAAAATATTCCTAATTCTTTTTTGTTATTTATTCCTTCTTTTTTAATCTTGTCTTTTAATTTTAAATCAGAACAAATTGCTAATCCTACCTGTTTAGTGAAATTAATAATTTCTCCGTATGTTATTTCTCTATATGGGATCATATTATTATATATACATAATAATACATTTTTCTGATTTCTAGAAGAAGTACTATTCAAGACGTAAGCAATGACGATAGAAGAAAGCATTATTGAAGATAGTGGCAAACAAAAGAAGATATTATTGAAGATAGCTGTTTGCAGCATTATTAAAGAAGGAGCTTTATTAAAGAAGACTAATTATTGAAGACAGATATGCAACTTTAACTGGCATTTGCCGGTTAACCAAAGAAGGATACCTACTCAAGGAGCCATTTGTTTCAAAAAATGATAAGGTTGATATCTTTTAATTATGAGTTTTAATTACTCCCTTTGTATTAAACAAGATAGAATAAATTTTGTATTTATGAATTCATGCCTGTGTTAGTAAGCCCTGTCGATCTATCGGTTGGATTAGTCGCAGTTGTGTAAGACGACCGGACCACGATGATATGGGGGTGTTCCCGGAGATTCATGTATTCCAAGATACAAGCATTATTCTCTCAAGTTTAATCAAGTAAGTAATTCAAATACATAATGAATAGATTATCAAAACTATTATTAAATCGAAAAAGTGGATCCTCTTCTGATAACGAAGAAGAACAAGATCATACAAATTCTATTGAAATTACTATTTCAAATATAGAAAATAAATTACAAAATTGGAGTATTCCTAAACAAAATGTAAAAACCCTTTATAAAATTGGGTCTTTTGAATTTTTCCAAAGTTATTCTATCAAAACTACTGAGAAAACACTACCTTTATTACAAGATCATCAAAGTATAAATTTATTTTCTGGAAAAGCTATTAAGGAATTTAGAAAATCTTATAAATACTTACATGTTGG
>BQNB010061557.1:1373-31075 GCA_026074375.1 Tanacetum coccineum | reverse complement strand
ATAATATATATATATATATATATATATATATATATATTCGATTTCCATTTCCTTTTCTTTTATATATAAATTAAAAATACCAAAAATAATTTTATTTCACTTTTATTATTTTTATAAAAATCCAAAAAAATGTTTTCCTTTTTCATTAACCTTTTTCGAAAATCCAAAATATTTTTCCTTTTAAAATTTTTTAAAACTCTATTATTAAATAAAAAATAAAAAATCTTCCTTATCTTCTCAAGCATTTAATTCGTATTCTTTTATCTTCTTATATCTTTTAATTCTTCACAATGTTCGATTCTTTCTTTCATTGCCATGATCCTCGGACCATGGAGGATTTTTATCGTCCGTCACTTATCGGTGGAGGAGGACCGATCGTTCCGACAACCGTTCCAGGAAACGATCTTGTATTGAACAATCATATGGTTCAGCTACTTCAAAAAAATTGTCAATTCTATGGATTTGAAAGTGAAGATGGAAATGAGCACCTAGATAAGTATTTATCTATCACCCAGTTCATCAAGCAGAATGGAATTTCTCAAGACATCATCAGTCTAAATCTTTTTCTATTTTCTTTAACCCGCAGAGCTGAATCATGGTTTTATACTCTTAAAATTCATTCTTTTCATACTTGGGAAGAGATGGTCTCCAAGTTTCTATCAAAATACTATTCGTATTCTAAGGCGTTGCAGCTTAGGAATGACATTTTGAATTTCTAGAAATTTCCTATGGAGACAGTATTTAAAGCTTGGTAAAGATTCAAATCTTGTTTACGAAAATGTCCTGACCATAGAATTTTGCTTGTTCATCCAATCCTTACATTTTATCATGGAATCACAATGATTGATCGGGACAAAATCATGGTGGCTGCTGGCAGAAACTCATGTAGAAGACTCCTCAAGAAGCATATGATTTAATCGAGAATATGACACAACATCCTTACCAGTGGGACTCCGAAGTCCAATATGACACTACCACTGATATGAGTGCTCATTATTCTAAGACTACTTTCGCATCAAGTGAACAAGTTGAGGTCCTTGGCAATGACACTGGATACACTATTCAAAGTGTTCAACATCAACCAGGACCAAGTCATCCTAACACTTTTCACTATACTTACTCTGATGAAAGTGATGCGGATGAACCTTCAGAAGTGTTAAAAGTTTAGAAATCGATTCATCCTTTGAGTGGCAGTCCCACTCCTTCTTCTGATTCTATTGTCGCGTCTCCTTCCCCATCTCTTACCCCCCTCGAGAATAGTGATTTTCTCTTGGAAGAGACCGACGCTTTTCTTGCTCTTGATTCGATACCTCCTGGAATTGATAATGAAATATTTGATTCAGAGGGAGATATTATTTTTTTGAAAAATTATTAAATATTGATTCCACAAAAGATCTCCCTCCTCAAGAGCTTAATAATGATTTTGAGAGAGATATCCTTTTTCTTGAAAAATTATTAAGGGATGAACCTTCAGAAGCAAAGAACTCATAGATCGATTCGCTTATTAGGGGACCATCTGATACCTTTTTAATGGGGGACAAGGAAATCAAATTCAATCCTCTTAAGGATATTGATGACCCTGTTCCAATCCCAAGGGTATCCGAGAAACCCTTGGATTCTCTTGATCCGATTTCAAAAACTTTCGATATGACTATCACAAATCCTTTGTTTGATTTCGATTCTGAATTTACTTTAAATTCAGACAATCCTATCTTTGATATTCAGAATGAGGAGAGTGATAAGTCCGAACCGAAGACTATAATGGATGAGGTGCAAATTCATAGCTCACAAAGTACCGCACAAATCCCACCTCCGTACAGAAAGTTAACTTTTGATTTAACCATGCCTAAACCAATCCTTACCTTCTCACACTTTTGTTATGGCATTTTTGGTTCTTATCGTGTTTTTGACATACTTGGCCCGAGACTATCATTTTCTTTATCATACGGTTTTGGCCTCGTCTTTCCTAATAAATTATCTAAGCTTCATTCATTAGATTTATTCAAAGTAGGAGACCAAAATGAAGTATTTGATCTTGGAATTATCGTTGTTGACGTCGACTCAAAAGTCTGAAATAGTTCCACCAAAGATTGAATCGTCCTGCCCGTTTGACTTTAATGAAAATTTAATTTTGGGCGAGTCAAGCTAGTGACTCATTAATAAACAAGCGGCTCTCGGAGGCAACCCGTGTTTATCCTAGTAGTTGTAGAAATAATAAAATAGTTTAGTAGTATTAATAAATAAGTGTGGGAGAGTGCTTCTCTCCATGTTGTGTTTTGTTGGTATCCGTTTTTGCTCGCAGGATTCCCTATAATCGTGAAGACCACCGTGCTAGTTTTCAATCCTCCAACACTCGGTCTCTAATCAATTGCATGATTATATCTAAGGAAATCTTCTATCCGGATCATATATGTATATATATATATATATATATATATATGGATGAGTTCTAGAGAAAACCATATTTTGCTGGAAAACCTAGAAAACCAAACAGATGCACTAAAAAAACTAAACAGATGCCCTAATTTTTTCGAGAAGAGTTGCCGCACAGTTAGGGCATCTGTTTAGTATTTTTAGGGCATCTGTTTGAGTTTTCTGGGTTTTCCACAAAGATTAGGTTTTCTCACGATCCCATTCCTATATATATATATTGAGGGGTTTTTGTAGATTACCAAAATGGCGCCGTTGCCAGGGAGAGGTGTAGCAATTTTTACGGGATTGTTCATGTTCGAGCCTTGAAGATTCTTTCCCCGTGAAAGTTTTCGTTATATTTTATATAAAAATACAAAATTATTTTATACTTCTATTTTTATCTTCTTTTATTTTAATATTAAAAAATAACCGTTTGTTAATTGTCGTATCGGCTCACCTTTAGTAAACAAACTATAAGAGAAGTATACGGAGGGTCAATCCTACGAACTTCGATCCGAAAGGAGACGGTTTTTAAAATGCTTCGCGCTTACCCGCTCCTCCGCTTCTTTGTGCGTTTTCTAGAGAGCTACCGTACACCTTTGACTTTCGGTTACCAAAAATATTTTTCTTTCTTATTTTTATTATTTCTTTTCCTTATGTTTTATTTAAAAAATCTATAAATATTCTTCTCTATCCTCTTATTCGTTTAATTCTTATTCTTTTTACCTTCTTATCCGATAATTCTTCAACATGTCTTGGTTTATGAGGTGCTCGTGGTGTGGAGGTCCGTTTAACGGTGGGAATTGTCGGCGTTGTACCAATATGAGTTTCGGAGACGAGTTTGTCTGTAACCCTGATCCCATTTCTTATGATGAAACACCTGATTTTTCTTACCCACTTCCACAGCCCTAGTACGAGACATACTCGTGTGAGTTGTGTGGGAACGTTTCTCACTATGGGTTTGATTGTCCGCCAAGGTTCCCGCTTGTCTATGAGCAGGAACCGAGCTACAATCAAAATTTTGGTGATAATTATTATCCACAAAATTCACCGAGTTTTTCTCAACAATATCTTTGTTGTGAAAACTGTGGGAGACCTCTTGAGAATTTTTAGTGTCAACCAAGGAATCAAAATTACTTTGAGTCTAACCCTTGCTATAATCCTAATTCCTACGATTTTGATCAACCCACACAGACATCCATCGATCATCAACCTCCTAAAGAAATGAGTATCCGAGAATTGCTACTTCAGGATAAACTTCATAAAGCTTTACAAGCCGTTTGTGAAAAGTTAAATCAACAAGAGCAAGCTGCTAATGTTAGTACTCATACTCCTGTGCCTTCACGACGTTTTAATATTATTTACGATTATGACGATGATGACAATGATGACGAGGAGAATACTATTCCTTTGAATGAAATTACTTCTCAAATACCTCCGTCTATTGCAATCACACCCGTCTTACCAACTTTAGAGCCCGAGGACTCTCTCATCATGGGGGATGAGGATCTTAGCACTATTCTTGAAAAAAGAAATCAGACGAATTCATAAAGTCTAGTGTTGAGGAATTTGTTCCAATCCCAAGTGAGTCCGAGGATACATCCGGGAGTGATAGTGATTGTGATTTACCTTTGTGTAATGATTTCTCTCCCATTAACATTTCTGAGGAAAAATCTGTGACTTTCTCTAACCCTCTCTTCGATTCAAATGAAGATTTTACCTCTAGTGATGACGAGTCACTATCCGATGAGGACATTCCGAAAGATAAGGTTAAAATTTACTCGAACCCTCTTTTCGAATTCGATGACAAGTACATATCTAGTGACGTAAATCCTCTTTTTAATGAGGTATTAGAGGAAATCGAGAGCAAGGACTCCTATGTTTCTAAACTTGATGATTCAGATTTGCTAGTCACACCTCTTTCCAAGCTTAATGAGGATGAGTGTTTTGACCCAGGTGGTAATTTCATTTTTGAAGAAATCGAAACTTGTCTTACAAGTGATTCCATTCCACCAAGAATTGATGAGGACGACTTTGACCCTGAGGGAGACATACTTCTACTCGAGAAGTTATTAAATGATGATCCATTATCTCCTCTTCCTACGAAAGAATTTAATTTTAAGGAACTTAAAGTAATAAAATCTGATTATTATGATTCGAAGGGAGACATAATCTATCTTGAGAGTTTACTTATTAAGGACACTATACCTAATCCCCATCCCGAGGTGTTTTTTGATCATGACCCAAGAAGCTTAGAAGATAAACCTGATAAAGATGATTTGAAGAATATTGTCAAAGTTTTCGATCCTGGGATTTGGGAGAAAAATTTTTCTCCAACATATGTGGAATTACCCTTTGAGGATCTCTATTATCTTTCCCTCACATATGTTATCCGGATTTTTCTTCCTTATTTCACCTATCCGGTGGATTCTTCTTTTCTTCTCTCCTCTGGGAATGAGGATACTATTTTTGACCCCGGAATCTCCGATTTTCATTTTTCTTCTCTAGAACCGGTGGCATCTCATCGGAGTAGAACTTTTATGTGCTTCAATGTTTATCCAAACATCTTGAATGAAAGTCCGATTAAGATTTGCTCTTCCACATGTTTCGACCCTAATATCACGATGATATGGGGTGAGTCAAGCTAGAGACTTGCACAAAAACAAGCGCTTTGTGGGTGGAAACCCATGCTTATCCCTAGTAGTAGTATATTAGTATAATAATTATGAATAAGTGTGACGTGAGGAGGCTTGCCTCTTCCTTTCTCGTGTTTCGTGGTTTGTGTTTTATGTCCAGGATTGCCCAGATTATGAAGACTCTCGTGCTCGTGGTTTTGTCCATCGTTCACTCGATCTTCAATCCTTAGCATGCTTATACATGTCAATCCAATATCCTAGATCTTATTGATTAACGTTTATCTATTAGCATAATTAATAAACGGCTTTAGATTCACGTAGAGACCCTTTTAAACATTGAGGACAATGTTTAGTTCTTGTATGGGGGGGATCTTTCGATTTGATCTTACTTGCATTTGCCTTGTCTTCACGTAACCCCATTTTTGCCACCAAAAATATGTGATTTTATGCCAAAATTAAAAAAATTTCAAAAATAAAATAAGTGTTTTTGATTTTCCGTTGGTAAAAATAAGAATAAATTTTGACTTGATCGAGCATGTTGCGCTCTAGCTTGCCCCTTAACTTATATAAATTTAAGCTTTTGCTAGTCTTTTATACAAGAAGCTTTAATACGTAAATTCTAGCTTAAAAAAACCAAGAGTTTGCAAGTTTCCATAATAAACTTTAAATATGCAAAGCTTGTTTTTATTAGACTAAGCATTCGCGGATCTTTTTATTAACGATTTTAAATTTGCGAAGAACGAGAAATGATAGAGTTGAATATAAGTTAGATGCTAAGCGTGGAGTAGTTGGAACTCTTTAGAGCTCATTAAGTTTAATTGTGGTTTTTTGTTCCCATCAGCTTAATAAACGTTATATAATTGTTCATAAATAAAGCTGATTTGGTTTTTGCGACTCTTAGTTTAGATCCCTTCGTAGAGATTCCTTCTGGTGAACGTAAGGTACACATCGAGGTTTTGTCAGTGTTGTGGGGAAATAGGTTATCGATTCTTGACGGCCCGCTACCGTTGTCTAGGTAGTTAAAAGACCATGGGACTTAAAATTTGGCTATAATAATAATAATATAATAAACCGAAGCCGAAATAAAACTTTTGGATCGTGGTCGGCTCGCATACCGATGTGACAGTCGTTTAAAGGGTGGAGGTAATAATAATAATAAAAACTGTGGGCTGATAAAAGTTTACTGTCTCTGGTCGGTTCGCTGCCGATGTGGCAGTCTTCAAAAGAAGGCCCATAGTAAGAATAATAAATCTGAGACTGATAAAAGTTCGCTGCATCTGGTCGGTTCGCTGCCGATGTTGTAGCCTTCAAAAAGGTCGAGAAAATTACCGAGGTCGAAATAAGACTCCTGGACCATGGTCGGCTCGCATACCGATGTGGTAGTTGTTTAAAGGACCAAGGTTTAATAATGTTGCAATAATAATAATAATAATAAAGCCAAATTCTGACTCCGGGGTTATCTAAATAAAGCCTCCGTCTCTGGACTCGTAGTTGAGTTGTTTCGGATGAAATAAAAAGGATAACCCCTAAATCATGCGAAATTAGAACCTTAATATGGATCTTATTCTCACCATATCGTCTCTTTCGAAAAGGATTTCAAACTAATTGTGGTCTAAACCGGGTTTACTTTATATAAATAAGGACTTAATTTATTTGTCACCAATAATAATAATAAAATCTTTAGAGGATATAGGAATAAGGGAGCGGAAAGTAGCTTTGCGTACACAATTAGCATTTATGAGTAGTGTTAGCATCTTAAATTGTATTTAATAATGATTTTGTTTTTAAGCTTGGTTTGGGACAGGTGAAAAATCAAGGACGATGAATTTATCCTTATGGTCACTTTTCAAAAGTGTATCTTGTTCCGTGATCCTAAAAGTTATTGTTAAATAATGAAATTCGAACATGTTGTTACTTATGAAAATAACGAAAGTCCATACATTCTAGTTAGTTGCTTAAAAAGAAAAAGTACAAAAAAATGAGAAAAAAGGAAAAATATAAAAATATGTATGGTAATAAGTGTAGATTTATAAAAATGGTCAAAACGGGGATTTTCAAAATTAGTGATTCTTTAATTCCCCTTGTTGAACACTTAGCTACTTTTTGAGGTAATTAGTCGAGAGGGATTGAGATTCTTGGTTTACTAAAGTGTTGACTTATGACATTGCGTGAGGACACGACAATAGTTTAGTATGGGGGATTTTGGTATGTGCTTATGTACACATACTTTTTACTTAATAAAACGACTCCAAATGACCAAAAACGGACATAAAATACCAAATATATGCTTGTTTTGCTATATATACTGTGCAGGTAACGGATATTCACTAAAGGACAAAAACGAAGCCAAAACCGACAAAACTGAGCACGGGATTGGAAAGAGCACAAAAAGTCAAAGACAAAGTCTACCAAAAAGTCAACCAAGTCAAAGTCAAAAGTAAAAGACGAAGCCGAAACTAAATAAATACTTAATGGGCTAACCCGCACCCATCTAATGGGTCGGGGCATCCTATTAAGCATTTATATCAAAACTTACATAAGCTTAAAGCTTATAAAGTCCATAAATAAAAACCGGCCCAATCCTAAGCCCAAAACCCTTAAACCATTAACCCCATTAACCCATTTACACCACAAGTCCCTAACACCTTTGGCATCGATAGTCCAAAAGGACTAACGGTGCAAACACTTAACGAAAATAGGGGATTAACCCTGTTACCCTGTTATAACAAAAACCTAAAACCTTTTCCCTCCCATTGTACTATTCATCCGTCACTCTCAATCACACCCTGCTACAAACAAAAACCCATCACTCTCACCTTCGACCCCACTTCACAAACAGACATATCCACCTTGGCAATCCTCTTTTATTTAATTGGACAAAGTTACAAGAAAATGGATGGCTTATTGGGTTTGTAGAGCTTATGGTAAGCTATAGGATGGTTTAGAGTGCTTATAGATCAGTTAGAATGAGCTTGGATGGAGGTATTCTTCAAGTTGTTTTTTTCAAGCAAACTGGTGAGCTTGTATTAGCGTATTTATTATGAAGGCTTATTTCTTCAATTGAAGGGACATATAGTGTAGAGGTAGTAGTAGTAGTGTAACTTTATTTTTCAGTCTTATTTACCTTAAATTGTACTTTACTTTTCAAGCCTTGTAATGTTTTTAAGTTTAATGAAAATTTCAAGTTTTTTGTTTAATATTCTGTCTTTTTAATTCTGTTTTTACCTTATGACTGTTTAGCTTTAAATTTGTGTTCTAAAATCCCTTTTTCATAAGCTATTCTGCTCTTTTACTCATGTCAAACGTAGTTAAGCTTTTTCAAATAGCCAGTTCAAGGTTTTAATCAAATATTTCTCCGACAAAAATAGCTATACTTGGATGTATAAGCCATCCTGGAAGGCTTATGGACTTCACCAGCTTTCATCAGATAATGGCTGAGCTTGTTGATTAAGCTTTTATGAGCATTTAGCCTTGTTTTGAGCAAAGGCACTTGTAAGTCACTTTTTTTTATTTTTTAGCTTATTTTTGTTTTAGCTTATTCTTTGCTTATTCCTTGCTTATTTCTGCTTAAAGGCGTTTATCTTAGAAATAGCTTGCTTTAAGTTTCTATGTGATCTGTCCAATTTTTAGTTAAAACTGCTAATAAGTTCAGCTTAATTCAATGCTTATTTCTTATTTTTTTTTGCTTATTTGTTCTTTAAATGTATAGTGCTTAATCTATTTTAAGTTTCCAAGGCTTTTCATAATCTGTTTTCAGCCTAAACATAGTTTTTAAGAAAATAAAGGGGTGTTTGGCACAAGCAGTATTAACATGAGTTGATACTGCTTGGGCTATTTTGGCTATTAAGTCAAATTCTACTAGCTTAAATTTTGTCTTTAAGTCAGTTTTTATAAGTTTTTATAGTTTAAATTTAAAAATTTAGGTTCAATATAGCTTTAGCTTAAAATTGTGAAATTCTAGTTTGATAGAATAACTTATTTTGCCTAGACCTTTAATAACAGGTATTGGTGTTCAATTCATGCTTGTTTAGAGTCCTTAAGACAATAGAAAAGGGTTAGAATAGGAATGCAATTGTCAACTTTGTTTTAGTCCAAATCTGTCAAAGCCTCTAAGCCTTATTTCAAAGTTAAAAGTTTAATTTTCAAGTGCAAATTAGAATAGGTTAAGTTTTATTTTAGGATCTTAGTTTGTTAGTATAAGCTTATTAGACATCAATCTTCATCTGTTTTTAGTTTTTAAGTTTTAAAAGTAGCTTATACTAGCTTATTTTTAGGGCTGCAAAAGCTAAATTGTCTTTTACAAAAACCTTTGAAAAAACCAAAAAAATAGTGTAAACATCCCTTTTTAATTGCTTTTTTTCTAGCTTTTTTGTTTTTCAAAATGTTTAAAGTTTGCCTTTTCTTATAGTTTAGAGTACTAGCTTAATCTGTTTTTAACTTTTAGCCCCATAAGGATAGCTTACGGGTCTTAAAATTTAGCTTAAACCCCCTAGGTTGTTTTTAGTTGAATTTTGGCAAATCTGCTTATTTGCTTATTTAAGTATCTAAGTTGTTTTGATTGCTTATTCCTTGTTCTTAGTGGTTATTGGGGGTAGCTTTAGGTCACATTTTACCTTATTAGCATTTCATTTGCCTATTGTGTTTAAAAGATCAAACAGTTTTAGCTTTTAAGTCACTTAGTGTAAAAAAATCAAATATGTCACTTGTTTTAGCTTATTCCAGCTTATTTATTAATTTTTAATAAAAGTGTTTTTTTTAATTTCTTATTTTAGTAAAATAAAACTTTTTCATAAAAATGTGCAAAATAAAAATATTTGGGAGTTGAGGGAAGCCCCAGTTTCGAACCTGGGACCTCTACCCTATCAACCAAACGTTTTAACACACACACCACACACCAACTGCCCTGGGGTCTTTTTCGATTTTAGACTTTCACAATTTAGTATTTAACCTCTTTTTGTCCATTTAGCTTATCAGCCTTATTTGGCTTATTTCCAGCTTATTCATTAAGCCAATTTTCCAGTTTTTATTTTTTCTCGATTCTAAACAGCCTAAAGTTCTTTCTGTAATTTTTCTAGATTTTTATAAATTAGTTTAATATTTTTTTTAATATTTTTAGATTAAAACTATTTTTAATTCATAATAAATTAAATAAAAGTAAAAAAATATAATTCTTTTTAAAAAAAATTTCTTTTATCATTTAGGACTGCTAAAAATTAAATATGCATTTGTAGGGCTAAAATTTGATGTTTTAGGTTTTTAGTAGCGTTTTTTTACTTTCTCGTTAACGTTCTTAAATTCGTAATTGCTTTCGTTTTAGGTTTAGCTTGCCCTTTAATTGTTTTTTTTGTAGAATTAGAAAACCAAGTCAAAATCTTTAAAACATTCAAATACGCGATCACAAACATAACCGATTTTCCATTCACGCCTCGTCGGGAAACGACCCGGGAAGGTTTTTTGGGATTTTACTTTGGGTAAAAGTAACTTCCTTCTAAAAGCCTTATGGAATACTTACCCACTCTCTATTTAATTAATATTATCCTATTATATATTTATACTAGTTGCAAAGCCCGCCCCATGGGCGGGCGCGCCTTTTGATTATTCTTGGTCAAATTTAAGTAACGGTTAATGAAGTAGGAACAATGTTAAATTATAATAGAGTGAATAAAGGAGAAAAAAAATACTTGAATGGTAATCCGATAAGAGGAAAGAAAACTTAATAAACTATCCGCAATTACAAAGTATATAGTACCAGTTCAAATTCAATATAAAGCTTCTTTATACACAATGTTGGTCGTATAATTGGTATAATTACAATCTCTATCACAACATAAAACCTTTAAACCCTTCTTGGTCTTAACCCTGGATACAACGACATATAGTTAGCCATGAGAGAAAACTGATCTCTGAAGAAGCACTCGCGGAGAGTTAAAAAAAGCCAACACCAAAAAACAAATAGTTAGTATATGTTGGTTAGTATATTAGAACTCTTTGAGGAAGACCTATATGTTCCCCTAGATCTATCAGGTGAAGCAGACCGTGATCTGTCTATGATGTCTCTCTTTATCTTCTTTTATAAATCTATGACGACATGCACAAAGAGAACATATCGCTCTTAGTTCAACCTCTTATTTCTTGGCTTCTTTTTAGGGAGGTCTAAACCAACTAGCTTCTTTATCATCGTGGTTAATTTTAAGTTTCAAAATAGAAAATGAAATAGGCAAGTTGGTACTCAAACACCAACATTAATCAACTCTAAAAATCCAACCGGACCTACCTAAGTACATTCATCAACGTTTAAGTCATTATTTAACTAAGCCTCAGATTCCTCTAGTCACTTAAGTTGGGTGCAGTATATGTTAATATAAAAGCATCCACATAACAGTTATAGCTGACAAGCATCAAAAGGAATAAAGAAAATGTTGACCTTCAGCCTCCATGTCCACAACTCTCCCAAAGAGCACAACTCGGTTTTTATGAACACACATAAGAGAAAAACAATCAACGAGGCCCAAGTGGCATCCCACTTTCTTTACTTTATAACCACACGATAAGTCGTAAATGGGGGCAAACACATTACTTCTGCGGTACAAAACGCAAAAAAGTGAATGCAAGAGTTGAGAATGAAGCATGATTACCTTGTTCACACCTAGGTCTTAGGGTCAATTTTTCAACATATCATGATGAAACGATCCCTTTTTTGGAACTTTTTTTTTGGAAGATCAAGTATATGAACTTCAAAGTTTTTGCTTCCTATAGTTGTAGCAAAACTGTATCCAGCGCAAGCAATGAAAATTTGTAATAGAAACTAATGAATTCAGCACCAAAATACAACATATCAATAAAAACATTTAACCAAAGAACACACTACCTTTTTACAAAGATCCTCATACTGTGGAGCTCCTCCTTTGGGTAGCGCTTTCAGTCTCTCCTCATACCAAAAAGAGCGCAGCAATAATGGCATATGCTTAGTCACTCCCAGGTACGTATTATCCGACGGAGGCCCTATACAGATGCAAAAAGGTAGAACACGATAAAGTTACTAATAACAGGTGTAAGCAAATCATGACGAATGATAATACAGAGAATACGACTACTAACTATCAAATAACGCGTGCTTAAAAGGTTTCAAAAAGATAAAGAGATTTCAAAAATACAAACCTGATGAATAGAAGGTGAAAAGTAGGAATGCTAATAGAAATGCATATTGTTGTGGGTATTTTTTATTAATTAGAAGTTCGGTGAGTCCACTAATTTCATAAAGTGTATCATTCAAGTGGAATCATATTGCGGGTGTTGTGGTGTGAAGAGTAAAGGCCCAAAATGAGAAATACAAGTGGGATGCTACATTATGATTTAAGGCAACCTATCCACACCAGTTTATTTCCTAGAGTTACTGAGGTGGTAAAATATGCGGATAAATTATCTAGTTGAAATGTGCTGACCTTGTGTACCGTAGACCTGAGAACAGAAGGAAGAGCTAAACTCAGAACTACAAAGTAGATTTCAAGCAGGGCAACGTTGGTTTTAAGGATCATTTTCATGTTGGTTTTGACGCTAGCATGATCAAAGATCAAATCTAAACATAGGCAATGGTAAAGGTTAGGGCAGTGACAAAGCCAAATATCACATCTACATAGGTAACAATTATATACAGGAAGCTAAGAATCAGGAAAGAAAGGTATGATACATGTGGGGTGAATCACCCACGTATACCCTGATATTAAAAGCAGTAGGTTTCCGATGGGCGGGCTCGCTTTGTGAGTATACATTACAAGTCATATCAATACACTTTAAGAAGTAACTGGTGTGAAATTATGTACCTTTTTATCCCAGAATATAACAAATCCAACACAAAATCGAGGTATATACCACAGTTCCGGTCAACATACCAACCCATATACCCCACATCCTGTGACAACCGTAAAGTATCAGACACATAAGAAAATTAACAGACATCTCAAATGTTGCACCAGACGAAAAGAACTGAACTTGTAGCCACATAATGATCTTGTTAGTTATAACACACAGAAACGTACACAAAGTAAGTTTCAAACTGTGTATCACCTCTTTGAAGAGTAAATAACCGATTGTTATAGCTAAATATGAAAAGTTGCATAAATTTAAACAATTATCAGTAAGCTTAAATTCAAGAATCACTTTCAAAACAAATTTCACATTGGATAAATTATTGAAGTCTAAACACATAACTAATGAGTTTGACCACAACCATCTGCATGTAGATTTTGTAAACTCAAGTCCCACTATTTTGTGTAACTGACTATACACGTGCAAATATTTTGGCTTTGGAAATACTTACCATCCTAGAAGCCGCTTATTGTAGTCTTTTTGCGTCATCTACATACTCCCTCAATTGCACAGAAACAGACATAATCCATAACTTCAGCTAGTTAATCATTGGCGGTGTTTGTCATTGCATTTTAAAAGTGATTATCTGATTATAGTGCTTATTCATACCAGCTGAAACCTTTTATATCAACTGAGGCTGATGCTTTAATGCCGAGACTGAAATCTTTCTCCTAGTCCATCTTTCCAGTTTTGAATGCTCTTTCCTAGAGTCTTGTTGTTCGTCCTCTGATGAATTGTTTTCCTTGTGTTTTTTGGAAGATCGTCGTGTCACAGGGTTTTGATCACCAACAACATCATATAATAAGTATCACCATAGAATAATTAACAGCATAGCATAAAACTTTAATTTGCAGATAGTTGCTTGCTTACCCTCGACATCCCACTATCTACACCTATACAGACCGCAACATTCTGAAATGATAAACGTCTAAGATCCTGAACCTGAAAATCAGTACAATAGATATATTATTGTAAATGTAATTACAAAAATCAATGAACTACAATTAGAGCAGAACTTGACTTGACAATTGTACCTTTTTTGTGTAAGTGGCTGAAAAAATAACAGTTTGCCTTGTCTGCGTGCATTACAAAAGTAAGTCAGTTTAGTTCAAAATTATGCAAGGAGCCCATCTATCATAAGGTGGAAAAAGATAATGTAAACAATCAAAAAAATACCAACGCATGATCCTTCCCGAATGAATAAAACGTAAGTGTGAATGTCTATATACATGATTGTTTAGCAAAACAATATAAACTAAACCTTGTATAATCCTGTGAAAATGTCACATTGGTTGAATGAATTTGACCTCCATAATATCATTTTGCTTAATTCAAAATTCCATAGAAGGATCATGATGTATTTCCTTGAGGTGAACCACTGATTAACAAAAAACCAAAGCAAACACTAAAAATATTGCACAACCCCATCTATAAACTGCATATGGGGTAGTTTTATCCAAGTAAAACCAGAAAAGCTTAGAAAACTCTCACTGATCCAAAGACGCAGATGAGGGATTTCCCCATCTATAAACTGCATATGGGGTAGTTTTATCCAAATAAAAAATTCCTTATCACCACTCAAAAAATGTGATATGCATCCTTGTTAACGTCTAGTAATAATGACTCGATAGCTGAATAATGGGAAGGGTTATTACTTTCAGTTGTATGAATGAAGTATTAGAATTCTACACACAGTGTCTTTGTTATAGCCTGCTGATAATCTAATGCATAGTTACACACTGCAAGAATGACAATATTTGACCTTTACATGTACAATAAGCATAGTTGGTGACTTATCTTTTAGAGTGTACTGCAATAACATATAGGTAATTTCAAATTTGGATATCAAGAGATGGAAATTAGTAACATTTTTGTCTGGAAGAGGGGAGTGTAATGGAACTGCCTCTAATATACTCTATAGGAGCAGAAGCTAATTTTTACAAAAATAACCATCAACTGAAGCTCTATTAAACTTCCTCTTAAGTACCCTAAAGTATAACAATCCATAATAAAAAAATAAAACAGTAATGTTACCTCGTTGGGGTTGTTCGGGCACTTATCACCAAATAGGTGGCTAAGATATTCTTCGTATTCTTCATCTGGAGCCTGTATTTAAAATCTAAAAGTTAAAAACATGTTAGATATAATCACAAATAACCAAAAGATGAAGAAATTTGCATAAGCATTATGTAAACAAAATGCATAAGCATAGAAATTTAATCACATAAAAAATATTGTAGAATTCAATTCAGAAGATAGACGCCGCAATTCTGATCTTTAGAAACTATGGTGCTTCACTTCAGGTTGTTGCTTATGCACATCACCAATATAAACAATTGTAACCTTTTCCGCATCCTGTTTGTGAAAGCATTTTGGATGTAAGCAACAGAAGTAACTTAGATTTTTATATTAACCAAGTGTAAATTGATTATAAGTATTACTACATCCTTTTTTCATAACCAATCATACTTGTTGTCAACAAAAGGATGTAGTATATCATGATTAGCGAAAAAGAGCAACGGTTCCAGGTGTAAAGCCTTATTAAAAGGCTACTGATACTCTTTGAGATTATACCTTGAATCCTTTGCCATTCGGGTGAACTATAATTGGTATCACCTACTCCATATAGGATATAATATTTGTGGTTCTATTTATTTCATAAACCTTGTTTTTCTTCGGTTCTTTGTTTTACATCGCATCAATTATCACCCAAATTATTAAATAAGAATTTAAACATGTTTGGCATTGCTTTTTGAAAAGTTAGTATCTGGTGATTGTGTTATAATGTGATTGATATTCGGTTTCTAGTGTGTGTTGTTTAAACTCAGTTTCTAGGTTTTGCAATCGCAAATCGAAAAGACTCTCGCTTTATGAAACTGCTCTTATTTATAAGCTGCTTATCTTTCAGTTACATTTAACCAAGAAAACTACATTTTTTGGGCTTAGTTTATTTTTCTAGCAATCCACTATTAAGCAACAAAAGTTCAAATTTTTTAGCTAAACTTCATCCCCCCCGTCTTTCTAAATACAGGTTTCCTGTGGAGAAAAAGTAGCATGAAGTGAGATGATGCAATCCCTGTGCCACAAAGGTTATTGTTTAGAGTAAGTTCATCATATAAGGAACACACAAGAATCGCTACTTCATATTTTCCACTTCTAAGATGCAGAACATGTAACATTAGGGTGTCTTACTAAACCGTAGGGGCGACTGCCCATATTTTTTCAAGTTTTAAAAACATAAAAAGCTTGTCTATGAGTATACCTTGATGAATTTCTGGTACTGATGTTGTTCCTCTTACAAATGCCTAAACCGATGTATTTGACATCAACAAGATATGCAATAGCTCATTCATTTAAATCCTAGGATTACGCTTTTTCCATGACTGTTAGATAAAGATAAATTGGCATTGGCATCAGTATAAGGGATATATTATCTAATATATTGAATTCGTTACCTGTTATTTGCATTGTGATTATGTCGAACAACAATCATTTGGATGTTACCCCTGCATCAATATATCAGAATTAAGATTGATGAACAAACTTGTTTTGTTAGAAATTTATGAAACAAAACTATTTGTGAGATTTAAAATTGTTTGTGTGAGAGAAGTTGAAGAATAAGTCACTAAATCAGATAAGATGGAATTGATTGATGCTTATAGGGCTGGATTTTTAGGGGGATTGTTTTCTGTCAAAATCGTACATTGATTATCCTCTTAATAAAACTGATATGGAGTTTTTTGGAAAACTATTAGGCGTTTCCACAGATAGCTTGAACTAGTCATATTGCAGATTTGAATAGTTACGTGGAATTCTGAGCGAACGATAACATATTATTTGTTTTTTAGAAAAAAAATTACCACATTACCATTGTGGTCTAATGTGTAGAACGAAATTGTTGTGAGTGTCTAGACCATGGTATCGAATAACCGCCTGGGCTAATTATTTTTTCAGATTAAGCACGAAATAAAGTGCTCGGCCCAGATCCATAAACTGCCATAGCCGTGGATTTGAAAAACTTGTCATGTAAATAAAATGAATGCAATGTGGTCAACATAAATGCCTATGTGGATTTTTAAAACTTTGAACATGGGGAAGAAAATATGCTGACATGATTAAAAACTGATGTCTCAGTGGATTAATTTGTGAGCCGACATGGGTGCGCATTATTGGTGATTTTGTGGCATTTAAGTGCCATGCCCGGTAGCAATTGTTTTATCTTGTTATATATAATGTAAGATTATCATATATTTATATATATCTAAAGGATTTATGTACGTCAATTTTGGCGCCACCTGCCGGGGGATGTGTGTGCGACCGCATCACGTTTACTGTTTGAATCGGATTACTGTTTGAAGATCATTCCCCATGAAGTTATCGCTTTCTTGTTTTGTGAATCCTGCTTTTCAAGTACATCAAAATTCCAATAGCCAAAAAAGAAACAAAAAACAACAAAAACGATGTTGTGTCACTTGTGAAAATGGCCTCACCTTTAGAATTAAAACTATAAGAGAGGTATAAGGTGGGTCGATCCTACTGAATTCGACCCAGAAAGGAGAAGGTTTTTAATAGTTCGCGCTTACCACGCTCCTCCACCTGCTTCTTTTGTGCGTTTTCTAAAGAGCTACATTACCCTTGTTCGATTACGCGTTACCAAAAATATTTTTTTTTCTTATGTATTTTGCTATAAATAATGGTTTCTATCCTCTTATTCGTTTAATTCTTATCTTCTTTACCCTCTTATCCATTTAATTCTTCGACATGTCCTTCGTAATCACTACTCATAACCCCCGTGAGTCCCGTGTGGGGTGGGACAACACTGTGATGCGGTTTTATTGTTATTATGTACGCTGACCAGCAGCGCGTGGTTGTTAGAATTTAGATATAAAATGGAATTCGCGTTTTAAATTGCACTTATGGAGATGGAAAGCCAGTCACTTTGTTGTGGAATGTGAAGCCCGTTTTTTAAACGCTGCCGATTGTGTTTATTTTGCGCTTCTGAGAGCTGGAATATTCATGATCGCTTATGAATCCAATCCGAATTCTTTCGATGATCTTTAAATCTTTCCGATTACTGAAAATCTTTCCGACTACTCTCCACAACCCCAGTACCAGACATATTCTTATGAGTTATGTAGGAACGATGCTCATTATGGTTACGATTGTCCACCTCAAGTCTCGTTTATCTACAATCAGGACCCGTGTTTCAATCAAAACTTTGATGATTTTCCACAAACTTCACCAAGTTTTTTACAACAATTTCTTTGTTGTGAGAACTGCGGGGGTCCTCATGAGACTTTCTAGTGTCAACCGATGAACCAAAATTTCTATAATCCTAATTCTTTCGGTTTTGACCAATTCCAACCCCCGCAGTATCCCGTCATTCATCAACCTCCTGAAGAGATAAGTATCGAGGAATTAAAACAATGATGCAGTCCTATTATGAAATAATGAGTTAACGACGTGAGCAAGAGGCTATTCTTTTACAAGATGAGGAAAAACAAGAATTGTTAGCTGAAGAACATGCAACTAATCCTTCTGAGCCTTCACTCGTCTCATATTTTTACAATGCTGACTATGATAATATTAACACTCCATCTACTACTTATACTATCCATTTGACCAAAAGTGCTACTATTATTACTAATCCTTCCGATCTTACGCAACGTATCTATCATAATCACGACATTTTCTATGATGGTGTAGATGACGAGGAACTTCTTCCGGATGAAATTAAAAGAATTCAACAAATTCTTGAAAGAACTTCATTTGATGCAATCACACCTGACTTTCTGATTATGGACTCTCTAAGTATGGGGGATGAGCATCTTAGCACTATTCCGAAAACGGAATCGGACGAATTAATAATGTCTAGTGTTGAGAACATTGTCCCATCCCCAAGTGAGTCCGAGGATTTATCCAATATCGAAAGTGAGTGTGATGTGCCCGTTTGTGATGATTTTACAACTGTCTATAATCCTCTCTTTGATGCTGACAACGATTTCTCCTCTAGTGATGACAAGTCATTTTCGGATGAGGACGTTCTGACGGAAATTTATTCGAACCCTCTTTTTGATGAAGAAATCATTTCTACTAAGATAGATCCACATCACTTTAATGCTGAGTCTGATCTTATAAAATCTTTGCTTAATCGAGATACTTTGATTATTTCTTATCCTAAGTTTGATTCTCTTCTCAAGGAGTTCTCCGGTGAACTTGCTCATATTGATTTAATTCCACCGGGAATTAATGAAGGCGACTTTGATCCTGAGGAAGACATGCATCTTGTTGAGAGATTGTTGTATGATAATTCATCCCCTCGACCCCCGGAAGAATTTAATTCTGAAAATTATGATGCTATAATCGAACCTTTCTCTCCATCACCTATCCCCGTTGAGGATAGTGACTCTCTTATGGAGGAGATCAATTTATTTCTTACTCTGGATGACTCTATGCCACCGGGCATTGAGAATGATGACTCATATGTGAGAAATCACATATCCTTTTTAAATCAAAAATGATTCTTAAATGATTAAATTATGTTTGTACAAGAGCCGGAAGTTTCTAGCAAAAGGTCAACAAAGTCAACTTTGGTCAACCCTTGGTCAACCCACAAAAAGACAAAACCCTCAAAATACCCAAATGAGCCTTAATGTTAAACCAAATTCACAATAAGTCCTTAAAACCCTAACACCGTTAGTCTTTTAATTATAAAGACTAACGGTCGTTATCTCTTAAAAACTAAACCCTTTTAACCAAGCCCAAGATAAACACCGACCCAAAACCTTTAAATTGGCCCAAGTCAACTCTTGTTTTTCCCAAGTCAAACAAAAAACGTTATAAAAAGAAAAAGGGCGCGAATGGGTGTTACTATTCTCCCATCTTTCCAATTCAACCATGTGTAAAAATTCATGGGTAAAAACCCACGCTCTCTCAATTAAGTTGTGTGGCCAGAAGATACCAAGTACTAAGTGCCAAGTCATCAATAAATACGTCACCAAGAGCTCTTATTGGTCAAGATGTACAAAGGGAATGACACGTAAATGCAAACAAACACACCTTTGGATGGAAAATTTACACTAAAACAAGTATAAAAGAAGCACATAGCCTCTGACACAAGGATTGCCACGCTGGCAATCCGCGTGCTCACATATTGATCCAACGGTGAAGGCAGGGTATCCAATGATTAGAGAGATTCAAGGGCCAAGATCAAGGATAAAGGGAGTGTGCTTGAAGACCTAGAAGAATCCTTTCTCTCCTATAAATACAAGGCTCTCCTCACTCACAAGAGATAGTTAGTTAGTTTTATTTAGCTTTTTAGAGTAGCTTTTAAATTGTAATTTTCTTTTAAAAAGTAATGTTTAGCTTATTGTAATCTCTATTTTGTACTCAGCTTTATTATCAATAAGAATTCAAAGTTTTCTATTTGTGCAATTGTCTTTTCATAAATCTACTTTTATGCAAAAATAT
This sequence comes from Tanacetum coccineum, assembly GCA_026074375.1. Classification (NCBI taxonomy): domain Eukaryota; kingdom Viridiplantae; phylum Streptophyta; class Magnoliopsida; order Asterales; family Asteraceae; genus Tanacetum; species Tanacetum coccineum. The sequence continues at coordinate 10,691 of BQNB010061557.1, read as the reverse complement.
GGTTTAAAAAGCTTTAACTGTTTCATAAGCTCTCATTCTCTTTTATAAGCTCTTATCTACTCTTAAGCTGGCTATTTACTCAACTAAGCTCTCAAAAGCTTAGTTGAGCTTATTGTTACTCAAATTCACTCCCAAAATTACCTCAGCTTAAATTTGGAAGGGAAACCAGACATGGATGGGTTTCCAGGACCATACCAGCTTATCTTAGGATAAGCTGGAGCTCGTTGATAGCTCAAATGAGCCTTTAATAGCCTTGTTTAGTGCAAAGGCTTATGTAAGTCTTCATTTACTTTTTCTAGCTTTAAATCTGCTATGTAGCTTAATTTTGCTTAAATTCTGCTTATTGTTGTTTAGGTAGCTTATTTGTGCTTATTATAGTTGATTTATGCTTATTGTGTTTAATTTGTAGTTTAAAATCTTTAGTTTTCATAATCTGTCTTAAAACAGTGAGAAAAGCCAAAAATAGTAGCATAGTATTAAAGCATAATGTTCTGGCTTATTTGTGTGCTTAAACCTCTTCTAAAAGGTCGATGATTTCCTTTGTTAAAAGTATAATTATGACAAGTGTGATATATGTGATTTAATAAATATAGGGAAAATCTCTTTTTCTTAAATTCAAATATGCTTTTGAACTAAGACTAATTCGTTTTAAGATTGTGGTTTTTCTAAATGAATTGTTTTATTAACGGGAAGCCTAAGAATTTTTGAAACCGAAGGTCCGTGAGTTCCGATACTATTCTCTATGGGGTGTCAAAAGCCTAGTCACCTAAGCCGGTCTCGGCTGGGATGTGCCGAGAAGAAAGTCGCTACATGGAATGATCTTGCCTTCAAAATCATAATTCTTGGGTGAAACGTAAAGCAATAGAAATATTGCAATTTTCTTAAAAAGGTTGATCCATGGTTGAAATTCGAAATTAGCACACTAACATAACATATAATAATTGTCGGGAGTGAAAAGTTTACAAGGTACAAGTATGAGTAGTGTTAGCATCTTATCTTGTATTTAACGGTGATTTCGTTTTTAAAGCTTGGTTTGTGACAAGTGAAAAATCAGGGACGATGAATTTATCATTTTTTGGGCATTTTAGGATTAAAGTGCTTCTTGTTATGTGACCCTTAAAGTTATGAGAATAACGAAAGTCCAAACATTCTAGTAGTTGCTAAAAAAGAAATTTATAAAAAAATGAGAAAAAGGAAAACTACAAAAATATGTGTGGTAATAAGTATAAATAGTTAAAAATGGTCAAAACGGGGCTTTTCAAAACTGATGATTCTTTAATTCCCCTCGATGAACACTTAGCTACTTTTCGAGGTAATTAGTCGAGGGGGATTGAGATTCTTGGTTTTCTTAAGTGTTTACTTATGGCATTACGTGAGGACACGACAATATCTTAGTATAGGGGAATTTGGTATGTGTTTAATTACACATACCTTTTACCTATAAAAACGAGCCTAAATAACCAAAAACGGACATAAAATGCCGAATATATGCTTGTTTTGCTTTATATACTGTGCAGGTATCGGATATTCACTAAAAGACAAAAATCAAGTCAAACCGGACAAAACCAAGCACGGGAATAGAAAGAGCGTGAAAAGTCACAAAGTCAAAGTCAACAAATCTATGACGAAGCCGAGACCGAAGAAATCTTATTGGACCAACCCGTACCCCACTTAATGGGCCGGGTCAGCCCAAGAATGATTACTTATTAATTACAAAGCCCAAATCTTATTTAACTTAAATTTGGCCCAAACTTAATAAACCAAGCCCAACAAAAGCCCAACCATAAACCCATTAAAATTGATTGCACCATTAGTCCCTATGCCATTACACCGTTAGTCCTTAAGGTGTTTACACCGTTAGTCCTTACACACCCTCATCCCTTAACACCCGTTACCCTGTATCCCCAAATCAAAAACACCCGCCAAAACCCTCTCACTATTCACCATCCCTGACCCCTCACCTCGACCTCTGCACCCTAAAGACAAACCTATCACTCTCCCATCAAACCCCACCCCATAACACAACAAAACCACGTTGGCAATCCCCTAGTTCTTCATTCGTCAATGGTAGAAGACAAGGATTCAATGGCTCAGATTAAAAAACTTGGGGACCAAGAAAATTGGATGGTTATAATGATGGTTTCACTCTCCTCACACAACAAGCACAACTGAGAGCTTGTATTCGGCTATTTATATGAAGCTTATTTCTTCATTGAAGGACATCTAGTGTAGAAGTAGTTTAGGAGTAGTGTAACTTTATTTTTTCAGTCTTATTTACTTTAAATTGTACTTTACTTTTCAAACCTTGTAATGTTTTTAAGTTTAATGAAATTTCAGTTTTAAAAGTTTTAAAATTCTGTCATTTTAAATTCTGTTTTTACCTTATGCATTTAAGCTTAAATTTGTGTTCTAAAACCATTTTCATAAGCTAATCAGCTCTTTTACTCATGTCAAACTTAGTTAAGCTTTTTCAAAAGCTTAACAAAGTTTTTACTCAAAAATCACCTCAAAAAGCTAACTTGGATGATAAGCTTACAAAGGAAGAGCTTATGGGTATTTACAGCTTATTTAATAAGATGAGCTTGTAGATTAAGCTTGAAAAAGCTATTTGATTCCCTGTTTAAGCAAGGGATAAGGTGCATTTCTCTTTTAGCACTCTTTTATTTTTCTAGCTTATATTATCTGCCAATTACTATTTAGCTGCTGTTTGCTTGTCTGCTTATCTTAGCTTATTCAATGATTACATATGCTAATTCTTCCTTTTGTCAGCTTATTATGTTAGTCTAAAAAGCATAGTTCCAAGTTTTAGAAGAGTTTAGATTATAGCTGCTTGAATTTAGTCAAAACTGCTCAATTTAGTTTCGCTTAATAAAGTGCTTATTTGCTTTAAGTTTTTGCTCATTTTTTCATTGTTAAGATTATTTAGCCCTCTGTTTTCATGAATTAAAGTTTTCTTAATCTGAATTGTGTTTGGCACAACAGCACTACCCCATGGTTAGTGCTTTTTATACCATATTGACCCATTTGTGAACTTTGATCATACATTTGGAAGCCTTTGAAAATGCTGTTTTGAGTAGTTGCTTAGTCTAATATGTGTTTTTAGGTTTTGAAATTCAAGTTTTTGGAATCAGTGGTGTTTTAGGTTTCATTCATAGCTTATTGGTTTAAATTAGATTTAAAAGCCTTATAGTGTTATTTTCATGCTTGTTTTCTAGTCCTAAAATGCAGAGGAAAAGGTATTAAGTGTGCAGTATCAATTGTGTGTTAGCTCCAAAACCTGTCAAAGTATTAAGGTTTCAGTTTTAAAGTTTAAAAAGTCAATTTTCAATCTCAATTTTAGATTAGCTAATGTTAGTTTTAGGGTTTGAAATTTCTTGCACAAGTTCTTTGTAGTATTTATTTTATCTGTTTGAGCTTATTTTAAGTTTTTAATAATTGTTTGCTAGCTTAAAATTAGGCCTGCATTTTTTGCTTTTGTCTTTATAAAAGTTGAAAAAAAAACTCAGCACATACTGAGTGAAACAACCTTTTTCATAAGCCTTTTTCATGGCTTATATGTATTTCAAAATGCTTTTTCTTGGCTGAATCTTGTAGGTTAATGAATAAGCTTGATTATTCTTTTGGTCTTTAATCCATAAGGATACCTTAAGTAGTTTAAAAATAAGCTCAAAAAGTGCCCTATAGGCTGTTTGGTTAAAAGTTTTTAGCCAAAAAGCTTATTTGCTTTTCTGAGTTTATGGCTTAAAGGAGTTGCGTATTTAGTGTTTAGATTTGCTTATTAGGTCTAGAGTTAGGCTTGTGTTCAACTTATTTTAAATTTTCATGTGCTTAATAAGTCTTGAAAAAGCTAGCAGTACTAACTCAAAGTTAGTACTGCTAAGCTTCTTTATAGATTTTTCAATCTTATTTGGTATGCTTATTTTGTATCCTGTTTCTTTTTAGTTTAGGTCTACTTGTCTCAGCTTTATTTAGTTTTAAAAATGCTAATGAGTCTTTTGTGTTAAGCTGTTTTAAGCTTGTTAGCTTTTTCTTTAGCTTATTTAGTCTTATCTTTAGTTCTAAATTTGTCAAAAGCCCTTCATAAACCTCTTTTAAAGTCTGCTTTCTTATAGCTTTTTAAAGTGCTTTTTAGCTTTTAGGCTTTGCTTATTTTGGTTCCTTTGTGCTTATTAAGTTTAGGATTATGGTTGTTTTTAGCTTATTTGCATTTCTCTTAGCTTATTGTGCCCGTAATGCCAAAACAGTTTAGCTTAAAAGTCATTAGACTTGTTAAGCTAAACTGTCATCTTTCTTAGCTTTTTTTGAGCTTATTATTAAGTTTCAATAATAGGCCCCTTTAGTTAATTTGTTTATTTACATGTTGTTTAGCTTTTCAAAAAGAAAAAAAAAGTTTCATAAAAAGAGATGTCACAGGGGTCGAACCTGTGACCTCCCATTTCCTGGCCAACGCCTCAACACCACACACACTTAACCATCCGCCCTTGGGTCTTTTTCAGTTTTTACTTGCAACATTTATTATTTAAGGTTGTTTTACTTATTTTGCCTTTTAGCTTTAATTAGCTTATTTACTGCTTATTTGATTCAGCATGAATTTTTCAGATTTTTTATAAATAGTTTAGTATTTTTAATATTTAATTTAGATAAAAACTGTTTTTTATTCATAATAAATTAAATAAAAGTCAAAAAAATATAATTCTTTTTTCTAAAATTTTTATTAATCATTTAGGATTGTTAAAAATTAAATTTGTATTTTTAGGGTTAAATTTGTAGAATTTAGTTTTTTTAAAGAACGGGATTTGAATCTCGTTATCGTGTTTTGTGTTTTAGCCTTAATTGCTTTCGTTTTTAGCGTGTCTTTACTTGTTTTTGCATTTTAATTATAGAAATAGATTCCAAATAAATTATTGATCATTCAAACACGCGATCACAAACTTAATCCCGATTCTCAATTCACACCTCGTCGGAAAACGACCCGGGAAAGTTTTTTTTAGGGTTTTACTTTGGTCAAAAGTAAAAATCTTTTAAAAGTCTCACGGAATACTTATCTCTCTCTATTATTGATATTATCCTATTATATATCTATATTATATATTTATTATATTATATTTATATATACTAAAGGATTGAAGTCAAACACATTAGACACAACCCGTGTGCATCGCACGGGTTTGCATGCCTCGTTTCTCTTAAATGTTATAGACATTCAAAAAGTGTTTGAATAAGCACGTTTTGGTGATTTGTCATACCCAAAATTGAACATGTGTCACTATTGCTTATTTGACAACTACGGAGATATGCATAAGAGAGTGAGGTATGGTGGCTTAAGCCACAAAACGAAACGGGCCCCACAGCCTGCCACATCAGCATCTCACTCTCACTCAAAAATACCTCTTCACTTATAACACACCTATACCTCTTTATTTGGGCCTACCACTCACACACACACACATTAATAATAATAATAATTTTTTTTTACTTTACCTTCGCCACCCCCGAGGCGAGATACCAAAAAAATTGCTTGTGGCTAGCTTTTATGATGTGGTAAAGAGGTTGTGAAGAGGAGAGAGAAAATGCCACATAGGCATGACGAGCTTACCTCTTCACCACACCCCTTACTCTTACTATATTCTATTTGTCAAAAAAAATTGTCACACAGATGCTACAGTAACACCTCACAAAACTACAAAACTACAGTACCCTAATATTTTAATTACACAACAATTATATTTTATTCCTTCTCTATTCCTAATGAATAGTAATTCTATTTTTTTTTCATTTTATTCCTCAGTGAGTCAGTGTTCTCACATATCCAATGCATATTAAAACACACACACACCAAATCCATAGCCGGTCGGGTTCTTTAGATCTAATAAATGGGGATTCCGACACGGTTAACAAATTTGCTGACGACGAAAAGGAAAATCTTTAATTGCAATGTAAGTGATACTATTTTATGATTATATATAATCCCTTTTTTTCTAGGTCTTTTGATAATGCATTTTGTTGTTTGATTGGTTAATTGCATGTGTTCATGGTCTGTTTGTTTCAGATGAGCAGCAACTTAAGTTGGGGACGAAACTATGCGGGTTACAATAAATATTCAGCCGAAGCAGGTAAAGATTTAATCTTTCCTATTCGTTTTCTGTTAATTTTTATAAATGAATGTGTTTTTTATTATGGTTTTTTTTGTTTTATATTTTTCTTCTGTTTTTTGTAGCGTGGAGGCGGTTTCAAAGACTGAATGGCTTGAAAGTGTGTTTGGTATGTGTTTACTCAAACTACTTATCTGATGTGATGCGAGTAAATAAGTTGTTTTGCAAAAGATTCATGCTAATATTATAAGAGGCTATGATGATAGAAATTGAACGTGTCTTAGTTGTTTGATTAAAGCTGTGATACTCAAAACTGCTTAGAGCACACAAGCACTTACATAAGCAATATCAAACTCCCTTTAAGTTTAAGGTGCCTAACAAAAATTTTGTTGGGATTGTTTTTTTTAATGCTTATGTGCTTATTTAGTTACTTTCTTGGAGGGTGTTCGGATTGCTTATTTTTATGTTTATAAATCAAAACTTATAAGGTCGAACTGAACGTTCAGTGAACATTTCATGAACTGTTCGGTAAAAAGTTCATTTATGTTCGTTTATTAACGAACATGAACAACATGTTACGTTCGTTCAGTTAAATGAACGAACATGAACAAAAGTCTTGTCCGTTCATTTATGTTCATGAACGTCCGATTATTCGTTCGTTTATGATCATATATATATGTTTATGTTCGTGTATTATATCTTTTTATTATATAGTTTCAAAAATATGTATATTTTTGTAAATTTTTTGTTTATTTACGTTCGATCGTGTATGTTCGTTCGTTTATGTTCGTTTAGTGTCTTAATGAACGAACATGAACAACTACATTTCTTAATAAACGAACACGAACAAGAAACTTTGTTCGTTTAAGTGATCGTGTTCGTTTAATTGTCCGGCTAAAATTAAATGAACGAACATGAACAAGGCTCCGTTCGTGTTCGTCTGATTTGTTTACAGCCCTAGTCCTTACGTATAAGCACTTTAGTATAAGATGTTTGGAATTGCTTATTTTGTAAAAAAAAGAAGCTATAGGACTATTAAAGAACTGTTTTTTAAACACCATTGGCTCTTGCAAAACCTTAAATGTTAGTAGTATACATGGTGTGCTATGCAGTAGACTGTAAAAGCTGACCATGTTGTCAATTGAATGAGGGAAAAGGTTTTCTTTAGTTTACTTTTCATTATAATGCCAAAACTTATTAACTGTTTTGGCACAGTTTTTAGTTTAACCTTACTGTTTTCTTATTTCCAATCTGCCATTGTTAGCCTCAAAATATTGAGTCGAACATGAAGTTCGTTCATTATGAATTTAAGTCTCGGTCAATTAATTTGTTAATGTTGTAAAAGAATATTATCGGGAATCGAGCTCGATAGTTAAACTAATATTGTATATGTTTCGGGTTTAATCTCAAGCAAAACCCGAGCCCGAGTCCTAGTTAAATATCCCACGCGTCGTAGGGATATATATATATAGATATTTTCTCTAAGAAAATATCTATCAATCTCATAATATCTTTTTTTTCTAAATCTAATATCTTTTTTTTCTCTCATCTCTCTCTCTTCTCTCTCTCTCTAAACCATCACCTCCATCTTCTCTTTTCTAGTTCCGATCCGTGTTGGGTGTTATGAAGTGAAGTGTTAATCGGGTTCCTACAATCGGGTTATGAAGTGAAGTGAAGTGAAGTATATATATAGATATTTTTCACTTGGAAAAATATCTATCTCATTTATCTCTTATCTAATCAATCTCATAATATCTTTTTTTTCTAAATCTAATATCTCTTTTTCTCTCATCTCTCTCTCTTCTTTCTCTCTCTAAACCATCATCTCTCTTTCTTATTTTCTTGATTCGATCCGTGTGGTTCGGATATGAAGTGTTAGACGGGTTCCTACAATTGGTATCAGTCGCCTCGGGTGGGTTTAGTGATTTGTTTGTGGTAATTTTTTTTAAGCTTATTATTCGGCTAATTTGTTTTTGTTTCCGTACGTCATATTTTTTTTCGTTTATCAAAATCATTGTTTCACTATAATTGTTGATTTTGGGTTGTTCAAAAGTCAAAAGTTGAGCCATTTCACTATAATTGTTGATTTTGCATCAAACAGTACAACTGTTATAAGGGTGCGTTTTTTATTTTGCAAAAAAAAACAACATCTATTTTTTTTCTTTGCTATTAATAAAACAAATTGTTTGTTTTAAGGAAACAAAAACTTAGTTGGTTTTTTTTTTATGGTTCACCATTAGTGTCTTTCTTCTTCTGTTTACGACTAGAACCGAACGAGCCAACAACCTTGTGACAACCGAACGAACTCGAAATCTCAAGGACCGAACGAGTTTTTATCTTCTTGAGCCGAACGAGTTACGTTGTGAAAGAACCGAACGAGCACAATTATTTGGAATCGAACGAGTTAGAAACTTCTTGAACCGAACGAGTGGAACACGACTTGCACTGAACGAGTAACATCTCAAGATCACCGAACGAGTGCCATTCCAAAGATCACCGAACGAGTGCATTCTCTTTTGGACCGAACGAGCAAAATTTTTGAAGGACCGAACGAGTTCATTCTCTATAGAAACGAACGAGTGGAAAACTTGTACAACCGAACGAGTGAAAACTCAAGGACCGAACGAGTGGAATCGAACGAGCAACATTTCAAAGTGGAATCGAACGAGCAACATTTCAAAGAGGACCGAACGAGCAACATTCAAAAGACGACCGAACGAGTACCTTTTTAAGTTGCACCGAACGAGAACAAAAAAATTTATACGTTTTAAACATATTTCGGGTTTTTCGGTTTCGAGTGACGTTAAACGACGGGACTTACGACTTATATCATTGCGATCGCGGTCTCGTTTCGATCAACGCGGTATATTCACTTCTCACCGTCGATAACCGTACAAGTCCCGAGCAAAAAAAAAGGAAACACGTTATATTTTCATTATCAAAATGAAGAAGACGTAGGAGGGAAAAAAATTTATTTGACCAAAATTGGAAATTTACAAGTTAAGCCCCTCAACTTCTAAACAATATTCATATTTAACATTTAGATTTTACTTTGTTTACTATTAACCCTTTCTTTTTTAAGCAAGATTAAATATAACATTTTACTTTCAAACTTTTTCATTTTTTTCTTTTTCACTTTTAAACTTTTAATTTTTGTTATTTTTTAGTTTTACATTTTAGTTTTCAAAATTTTTAATTTTAGCCCTTTCGTTGTAAGAAATTTCCC
>BQNB010061556.1:7741-31958 GCA_026074375.1 Tanacetum coccineum | reverse complement strand
GGTTTTTGCGATTCTTAGTTTAGATCACTTCGTAGAGATTCCTTCTTGTGAAAGTAAGGTACACATCGAGGATTTGTCAGTGTTGTGGGGAAATAGACTCCTGGACCATGGTCGGCTCACATACAAATGTGGCAGTTGTTAAAAGACCATAGGACTTGAAATTTGGCTATAATAATAATAATTATGAAATAAACCGAAGCCGAAATAAGACTTCTGGATCATGGTCGGCTCGCATACCGATGTGACAGTCGTTTAAAGGGTGGAGGTAATAATAAAAAATAAAAAAAAAATTGTGGGCTGATAAAAGTTTACTGCCTCTTGCCGGCTCACAACCGATGTGGCAGTCTTCTAAATAAGGCACATAGTAATAATAATCTGAGACTGATAAAAGTTTGCTGCATCTTGCCGGCTCACAACCGATGTTGCAGCCTTCTAAAAGGTCAAGGAATTCACCGAGATCAAAATAAGACTCCTGAACCATGGTCGGCTTGCATACCGATGTGGCAGTTGTTTAAAGGACCGATGTTTAATAATGTTGCAATAATAATAATAATAATAAAGCCAAATTTCGACTTCGAGGTTATCTAAATGAAGCATCCGTCTCTAGACTCGTAGTTGAGTTGTTTCGGATGAAATAAAAAGGATAACCCCTAAATCATGTGAATTTAGAACCTTAATGTGGACTTTATTTTCACCACACCGTCTCTTTAGGAAAGGAATTCAAACTATTTATGGTCTAAACCGGGTTTACTTTATTAATAAGGACATAATTTATTTGTCACCAATAATAATAATAAAATCCTTAGAGGAAATTAGAAATAAGGGAGGAAAAGTAAGTACACAATTAGCTTTTATGAGTAGTGTTAGCATTATAACTTGTATTTTACAATGATCTTGTTTTTAAGCTTGGCTTGGAGAGGTGAAAGTCGGGGACGATGAATTTATCCATTTAGACACTTTTTTTGCTTTTTGTTCCGTGATCCTAAAAGTTATCAATGAATAATGAAAGCATTACATTATGTCACACATGAATAAGTTGTAAATTGGAAAATATGAAAAATTATAAAAATGAAAAAAATATAAAAAAATATATATATTTGAAAAATGGGAAGAAGGGATATTTTAAAACTTGTGATTTCTTAACTTTCCCCGACAAAAGACTTTGCTAACCTTTTCAAATGAATTAGTTTGGGGAGGTTTAAGGTAATTTGGTTTTAAAGCATATAATACTGCGAGGAGGACACGGCAATTCATTCTATACCAAAATGGCCCTTAAATGAACAAATTATGCAAATTATGCTGTATATTGTGTTGATAAGAAAATAATGCCTAAAACATTATTAATATTTTTCGACATCCATCCAATTTGATAATCAACAAAATATAAAAACAACAAATCCAATGAAAAATTAAAACTAAAACAAGTATTAGTGGTTATATTCATTTCAAACTTATATCACTCCAAGATATGAATAAACAAATTCATGATGCATTTTATGATCAAAAAGGAAACGTTTATAAAACGTTGAAAACTTTTTATAAACTTCACAAAACATTGTTACATTTAAAGAAATGTTTTATCAAAATAAACATTTTGAATTTCAACTTTTTTACGAACTAAAACCGGCTAGAAAAGGTCCAGTAAACACCTCCCCTGGATAGGACAAAAAATAGGAGCGTCTGAAAGGGGAGGCCCCCTTAAATACATGGGAGGCCCCCTTAATTATAAGGGGCCCGGTAAACCTCTACTTAAAGGGGCCTGCCATAGACTTCCGCTTCCTCCTATCTTGTCCCAATTAAATACTGGACTAATCCTCAACATTTTCTACCATTTGCACTCAATTCTTTCTGCTACAAAACAGCCCCCTATCCTTCTAAAATCTTTGATCATTTAATCCATAAAGCATTTTCCCAAGTGAATCCAAGCTATATTCCTCAAGTGCAAGAGAAGAATACTACATCATCAAGTAAGAAGTATTAACACCTTAGTGTGCATGAGCAATTTTGTTGCATATCATATCATATATTTGGTACAATCGAACAAGTATATCTTGTAGTTGGTGTGTAGTAGGCTAGATCATGGTGAACTTTGTAAGTATAGTTAGATCATTGTGAATTCTTTAACCAACATGTTAGGTAGTTTTGATATAAGTATGTGGTGAAGTGACTACGTGAAGTTGTGAAGAATCGTGAAGTTTAAAGCAAGTCGTGAAGTAATGAAGAAGTCGTAAGTATAAAAGAAGTTCGTGAAGTTATGTTAAGAAGTTGTGAAGTTGTGAAAAGTTGTGAAGTGTGAAGAGTCCCGTGAAGTTGTGGAAGTCGAGAAGTTGTGTTGTGATAGATTGGTTCTAGCTAAGATTAGAAACTAGACATTTAGCTTAGTTCCGTAAAATTGATATAATCAACGTTTGTACGGTTTTATTTCGCCAAAAGGGAGTTTTAGACATAAGTGACGAAGACTCCCGAGTTTGGTGCTCTGGAGTGGATAGGCGAAGAGGAGCTTCTTACCAACCACTATAAATCCTCGCGTTGTGGTTGATTTTTCTTAATCTAATATCTCTTGCTTACTTTATCATTTCATATATTTACATTGTTCATATTGTGCAAGCATTGAATTCACAAAAAAAGGTCGAATTCAAGTTTTTACAAACATAAAAAAACCTTAAATTTAAAAAAAGCGTAAACTATTCAACCCCCCTTCTAGTTTTCCACAATTTGTATCAGAGCTACGTCAAACAAGATTTTTAAAATAAATTGTATTTTAAAACTTGAATCGATCTATGGAATCGGAAAAATATTTATTTAAAGTGATAGATTTATTTGATTGAAAAATATATTCGAACTTATGTGAAGTCAAAAGATCTATCTCTTGGCATGTAAATTCCGATGGTGGATTTTCTCCCATTCAATTTTATCCCGAAACTAAAAATGGATGAAATGTATCTTTATCACAAACAAAAAAAAAAAAAAAATGGGGAAAAAATGATCTTAAAAAGAAACTTGCTAAAAATAATGAAGCCAAAATGGTAATTTATAATGCTTTACCACGTAAAGAATATGAAAGAATTTTTATGTGTCAAACCGCAAAAGAAATTTGGGATACTTTGTTAATCACTCATCAAGGTAATAATCAAGTCAAAGCAAATAAAATAGATCTTCTTGGTTCAACAATAAGAACACTTCAAGTATTCCGAAAGAGGAATCAATATTATAATGTTTATGCTAAAATTTAACACTATTAATACAGTCTAAAAGCACTTTGATGAAGTTTTTCCTAGCAAGAATAATGTTAGGAAGTTTCTTCTTAGGGCATTGCAACCTAAAAGGCGCCCCCGCAAAAAGGTCACGGGCAATTGAAGAATCAAAGAATACTAACAACTCTTTCACATTACGACTTATTGGAAATTAAAAATCAATATTAAGATAGTAATCAAGAAAGACACGAAACCGCAAAAACAAAGAAACAAAGGAGATCTATGCCTTGAAAGCTAGAAAGGACTCTAGTGATAGAAGATAGTTCAACCGTCCGAAATGAACGATGAAGACTACGCCATGGCCGTAAGAACTTCAAGAAATTCTTCAAAAGACAAGGACGATTCGTAAAACAACCATATGAAGAAAGAAGATCATTCCAAAGAAATAAAGATGACAAAAATAAGACAAGTGAAAGAAAATGTTTCAAGTGTGGAGATCCAAATCATCTCATCGGAGAATGTCCGAAACAATTAAAATATCAAAATCAAAGGGCGTTCGTGGGAGGAGCTTGGAGTGATAGCGACGATGATGAAGAGGAGAAGACAAATGACGAAAAGTGTCTTATGGCTAAAGATTCCAATGAGGTACTTTCCGAAACCGAATATTTTAGTGATGACCAATCATTACTAGACGAAAATGACTTAGATAATGAATATAGTAGACTATGCAAATTAGGACTAAAAGTCATGGCAAAAAATAAAACTCTAAAACAAGCTAAAATAGAATTAGAAAATGAAGTACCAAAAACTAAAAAAACAAATATCTAGTTAGAAAAAGGTAAGGGAAATAATTAAAAATGTAAATTATGTATATCTTAAGCTTGAAAATATGGTGCTTAAAAATAAATAACTATCTTAGATAAATTAATGAATAGTAGTCCACTCACTTAATAAAATACTAATTCTCAAAAGACTCCGAGATAAATCCCGGATTAGGTTTTATTTTTACAAATGATACCTAGCTAAACCAAAACAAGTAAAGTTTGTAAAAAGCTCAAGAGGTCTAGTCAAAAGAAAAATGATAGAAATCAAACCCAAAATATAATACTTATAAATAATACTAAAATTCCTCTTGCAAGTGATATTGAAGTAAAACGTTTTTAACAAACCCTCCTTAAAACCCATAGTCGTATTTACTAAACCCACATGAGGTTCCTAAAAAAAACTCCACCTGCCGAGAATGACTAATAAATCAATCGTCCCGGACTATACACCTCAACCTAGGAGAGACCAAGGTAGACAAAACTATCATAACCACATAATAAGGAACCATTCACATCCACTTAGTTTTTCAAATCAATTGGAAGTTGTTTACCATTAATGTGCCAAAACCAAATGCAAAACAAAGTGCGGAAACCATAATCTCGGATACATGAAACTTGGGGACCAATGGCTTAAGCCATTACAATATTTGAAATGGTGTGTTATCTACAAACATTTTTGTCTACGGACTAAAGAATTCATGATAAGGCTCCCATGAACCCTTATCATTTACATTGTGAAGACATTAACGAAGATTATTCTAAAGACTACGGGTAACTCTCACATTCTAATTCGTAGAATATAGATATAAGTAAATGACTATGTGTTACTATGATGAAGTTAGTATAATTAGTTCTAAAAATAAGTGTAAGCCCTCTAGAAATACCATTTGCTGGTTTTCTTTCTAGCTTTAAAGAGATTAGTTCACTATGAACTACTCTTTTGCGTAGATTATAGTCAGGTCCGTCTACAAAATGGAAATCTTCTATGACCACTATACAAACTCGCTAGATGAACAAGAGCAAAGCTTAGTGGTTTTAACAATTAAACATAGAAGTAGGATAGTCGCATAGCGATTAGATCATAGACACACTATGGAGAAACAAACCTCCCTTCTACTTCACATCGTCCTCGACATGTCAACCATTCGTCTACACATCTGCCACAACTTCACGATCTACGACGTCAATCCCGAAATCATCACTATACTCATTTAATTATACCGTCTTTGCTTTACCTCCATAAAATCGTGACATTTAATTATTTCATCCGAGATAATTATCTCACTCAATTAACTAGAAGTTAATTGAAAAAGTCACTTAATCCTCGTTAATCCTTCCTTCGACTTAACTACTTGATTATCTCATCCGAAGTAATCAATTTTTTTTGAACGAAAAGTTAATTAAAAATGTTAAGTATTCCTTCTCGATTATATTAAATAATATTACTAGTATATTCCAACGTATTTTGACACTTATCATTCTCACAAAAATGGCCAAAAATCAAAGAAATTTTTTTTTAGAGGGCGGCCCCCTTAAAATTAAGGGGACCGCTGCGTATAATTGGGAGCGCCCCCTTAATTATTTTAAGCGGGGCGACAACAGGAAAAACAAACTTTCCCCTTTTTACATTCAAAAATACATAGCCAAAACACCATTTTTTTTCCTTCTTTTTTTTCCTCTCTTCCACCTGCGTACGAAAACCCACCACCATATTCACCAAAATCAAACTTCAAATCACCAAATTAACCAAAATTTCGCAATGGGGAAAATTACAACAATTCAATCAACCAACATCAAATTGTAAGTTTTCATCATTATTTTCATATGATTCCATCAATATTGCTACCCTAATCAAAAATCGGGTGTTCTTCATCATTTTCATATTTTTTATTTTTTTTTTTTTTTTTTTTTTTTTTTTTTTTTTTTTTTTTTTTTTTTTTTTTGTCTAGGATTTCATCACTATAAAGATACCCGTAGTCATAGGAACACTAACATTCAAATTGAATTGGAATCAAAACAGGAAAATTGAGTCACAAATTTTTGGTTTGATAATTATCATAAAAATATTACTTATCATATTGTTTTAAACAAAGTTTATACATTGTATTCATGCCAAAAACATGGTAAAAACAACACAAATTATGTCGCAACAAAAGTACATTTCTAATGTATACTTTTCGAATCAATAGAAAATGTATTATAAAAATAAAGGGGTGTTTGGCTCGTTTCTTAGGATCAATTACTAGAGTCAAAATGACCACCACCATAATTTTGTCACTTGCAAAAACACTTAACTAGCTTGTATAAGTCATCAAGATATATAATTCATATATATGTTGATATATTTTGTGATTGGTATAAAATAAAGGGGCGTTTGGCATAACCTTTTAAGAACTTGATTTTTGAATAAAAACAAACACTACTTAACTTTTGTCAAGTTAAAAATAATAAACCTATACTCATCACCATGATATATACTTGACATATAGTTTTTGACAAGCTTAAACTAATTCCATGATTAATACGGGAGTGTTTGGTTCATGGTCTTGTTGTTGAAATATATAACTAATATATATTCCTTGACATCCAAGATTAAGTCAAAAATAAATTAAGGAACATATGGATCACTTCTTAGGAGTTATTTTGAGAGTCGAAGTAATCCTTGTCCCACATTTGTCATTTTTCAAAAAACAAAAAAAAAATTAACATTTTATGTTGTTGATAACTTGTTTAGGTGACAAAATGCCAAGAGCCACTACCACCGATATATCCCTTACTAAATCCTACATCCCAAAAGTATCCAAAATCCCCGGCATCTCCCCTACCATTGCCAAATTCTACAAATCCATTGAAAATCACAACATTCACGAAGGTCGTGTTGTTGATCAAGCCTACTACAAATCCAACAACATCTCTTTCACAAACATTTCGCTGATTGACTCTTTAAAATCAACGAACACGATTGTCCGAGATTTTATTTTAGACTTCCTATAGTCAAGCACGATTCCAAACCAATGAATGTCTATCTTTCATCTCCTTGTATGATTCAACATGTATTTCCATAGACTCTCAAAGTCTTGCTCAATTCGGTCACTCAACAAAATTCTTACAATTGACAAGCCGTTATTACAACAAGTGGGACCTTGCATCGCTTGAGTATTCTCAAGAAACCGAGGGACCATAGTTCCAACCGACCTTACATACTCCTGACATAATCGTCGACTTCTTTGAAATTGGAATGTGTCTTGGTGAGACCCGTAACCCTTAAAAGTCAAACCTCACTCTTACACCAAATCAAATCCTCACCAAAGGAGCTAGAATCCCGAACATGAAGTCAATGGTACGAACTCATTCGAGAAATGTGTTTGGACTAGGAGGACATCGTGTTGCAGGATGGTACGGGGCAGGGTAGAGGAGGGGGGGAGAGAAGTGATGAGGAGTGAAGTGAACGGAGAGGGAGAGGCGGAGGTGATGGAGAGACGGGATTGGTATAGACATAATCCAACCCTCCCCGCTGTCTTGGTCACATGTTGTAGTGTGTTGTTGCCGTGGAACAATACAATCTTCTTACTTCTTTGTCAAACTAAATCTAAAAGTTGTTTAGAGCAAATCCAACGCCAATCTCCATGACGTATGTTCTTGACTCGTCATATCGTCACATTATGGAAGCATATCCTCACCTCTACAATGGCATTTATGACATTGTTGAACGAGTCCATGCGTCCTCTTAAAGCTCCTAAACAAACTCGCAGACCTCGAAGTGAATTTTTTATGGTGCAAGGCATGCATTCTGTCTCATCCTCATCTTTCTCATCATTACGGCAGCGTCATCTCAATCAACATGATGATGATGATGAATGATTAAAACTTCTCGTGCAAGTACTAACCATACTCCTACCACCAAATCCTAAAATCTCTTACTCCACTCAACTACCTAAACTACCAAATGCCTTCCGCTTCCGAACAAACCGATGAAACTCTCTTTGAACGACAAACCACCTGCTCAACACAAACGCGAAGAAATCTAAGGAGAAGCGCATAGGTTTTAAAGTCATTTTGGAGTTACATATAGGCACACACTAGGTTTATAAATACAAACACAAATCTTATTTTAATATGTCTACAACACATAAAATTTGTTTAATAAATCTTAAGAGCATTACAACTATCAGGAGTAGTAAAACTACTTTGTATAATATAATTTCTATTGAAAAGTTTATTTCTCCTTCATGCATGCTTGCTTATATTTTTTTTATTTGCTAAATGCCTTTAGAGTTGATCATGTTTAAGACAAAATTAGGAATTTTCTTGCCTATCCTTTTGCTTGCTAAATGTTGTAGTTTTAGGTACCATAAAAACTAGGACTTGCTGCAAAATGGCCACAAAACATTCTACTTTTTTACCATTTCCTGAAACAAAACAAAAACCTGGTCTTTCTAGTCTTTTCTGGTGGCGGCCCCCTTAAATCAAAAGGGCGGTCCCCTTAAAATTAAAGGGGCCGACCATACAATTGAGGGGACCGGCCACCTGAAGCACGGGTTTTACTGTTTCTTTCTTCTTTTTGACTCCCTTTTACCTATCCTCAACTATCCTTACCCAGATTGCTAGAACAGATTTTGGAAATTTCTAAACCAATTCAAACTCATTCCATTTTCAAACAAATCACTTCCAATAAATTCCCTCCAAATGCATATCACCAATTCATCATCTTCCTCATCCATTATCAACCACCATAAAACTTCCATGGCATCCACTAGAGCTTCCATTTCTAAAGCCTCCAAAAGACCAAAAATCAACATCATTCCACCAAAATAATTGTTTGTGGATTTAACCCAAGATGACACAAAAACTCCATCACCCAAACTTCAACTCTCATCACCTAGTGCTCCTAATGCACCCTCTAAAACACCATCAACCAAAGATACTTCTTCATCCTCAATTGACTACATACCCAAATCACCAACCTCATCCACATCACTTTCACCAAACTAAACATACACCATGTTTAGCCATTTTTAAATAATTGTCAACCAAACCTTTTGCAAGCAAGTCCTATGGAATTCTTAAAAATGCATCAATGGACATCACTCTCACCCTTTCACCAATTACCCCACTTGATGTCCAACTTGATACTCCATCACCTTCATCACCTATCTTTGGTCATCCCATTCTTTAGAACCTTCTTGAGGAACATGGAGATCCATGTTTGTGTTGTATTCACAGTCGTACTCTTATCTTTGGATTGAGAGATGAACTCCAATGCTGGTTTCTAACATTGAATACATGCTTTCACAACCTCCACCACCCAACTACACACACCAACACACTAACACTTTTTCAAATCAAACTAAACATACAACCAAGTTTTAAGGATGACCATTTTCAAATAATTGTCAACCAAACCTTCTGCAAGCAAGTCCTATGGAATTCTTAACATATTAGGACTTTTGTAGTTTCATTTTAATGTATGTTGAACTAATATGCTTCAAGCATATTACTTTTATTTATAAGCATCCGATGTGATTTTGATGTAAAATACATAATTATATATTTTAATTGAATGATCATATGATGTAATGTTATCAAGTATATTTGTTCGCACTTAAAACTTGATGTTTGCATATTATTTTTCCTTTCTTTGCTCTAAATGTTAGAAAAATTAGTATTGTTCATCTAACTTGTTTTTGTAGCAAAGATATCATAGCTCGATTCCTTGGTGCCCTCAAACGAGGGGGAGTACACATCAAGGGGAGCATTTATTTCATCGTTTTTCCTAATGCTAATCGGCAGAGCCTTTTTGATTCTACAAAAAGGGGGAGAAATAGAAATAAAACTCACTAAAAACTTGTTTAAAATAAATTTTACATTTAATGAGTTTAGATTTTGTAATCATCAAAAAGGGGGAGATTGTTGATAGAAATAATGCCTAAAAACATTGTTAATATTTTTCGATCTCTCTACGTTTTGATAATCACAAAATGTAAAAACAATTAATGAAAAATTAATTGTAAACAAGTAATTAGTAATAAATTTTCATTGCGAAAATTTAATCACTTAAATGTATGAATAAACAAATGCTTAATGTAGTTTATGATCAAAGGATTTTTTATTTAACCTCACATTTTTTATAAAAATGACACAAACATTTTTATATCTTGTACAAAACATTTTTAGATTTAAAAGAAATATTTTATTCAAATAAATATTTTGAATTCAAAATTTCTACCCAAAAGCGGCTAGAAATGTTTCAGAAAACACCTCTCTTAGAAAAGACAGAAAATGGAGCGTCAGGCATGGGCGGCCTCCTTAATTATAATGGGCGGGCCCTTTAATTTTAAGGGGACCGGTACCCTAATTAAGGGGACCGGCTACGTGTTTTTTTGTCTCAGCTTGCCTATAAATACTAGACTATTCCCCACTGATTTTCTCACCGTTTGCACACACTTTTTTTTTGTTCTAAATCAGTTTATACTTTCCTTTCTTTTCTTTGATCATTAAATCATAAAGCCTTGTTTCCAAGTGATCTAATCTTTGAACCTCAAGTGCAAGAGAAGAATACTTCCTATCATCAAGTGAAGAAGTATTATAGCTTAGTATGTGTCCTTGCAACCTTGTTGCAATTGTATCATATCTTGTAAATCATTTGTGTATATTGTGAAGGTGTGTATCGTAGTTGTGTATACTAAGTAGATTGTAGTGATCAATGTAAAAGTATTTAGATCGGGTGATCTTAGTAAGTTGTGATAGATTGGTGTGATCATAGTAGTGTCTTGGTAAAGTGAAGTTGTGAAGCAAAGTGAAGTTATGAAGAAGAGAGAAGTTGTGTAGTGAAGCCAAGTTGTGAATTGTCGTGAAGTGGTGTGTTGTGTTGTGATAGATTGGTTCTAGCTAGGATTAGAACTCGACATTTAGCTTAGTGTTGGAAATTGGTGTAAGCTAAGTTGTGTACGGTTTTCTCCGCCTAAAGGGAGCTTGTTGACGTAGTGAAGAAAACTCTCGAGTTTGGTGCTCGGGGAGTGGAGTAGGGCGAAGAGGTGCTTCGTTACCGAACTAGTATAAATCCTCGTGTTGTGGTTTGATCTTTTCATCTCTTATCTCTTATCTTGAACATTTATTTACATCTTATCATTACTTACTTGATTAGTTAAATTGTCTATATTGTGCATATTGTGAATTCACATAAAGTCGAATCTAAGTTTTTATAAACAAACATAACATTATTTAAAAAAGCGGTAAACTATTCAACCTCCTCTTCTAGTTTTCCACACATCCCAAAGACTCAGGGGAAAATAAACAACCCCTTGACAGGGACATAACTTACACGAATTCTAATGAAGGCACGGCTAAAACCACGTCGCGTCCTGAAGGGTCACTTGGGGGCAAAGACTCGGGGGGAAACAAACCACCCGCTGATATGGAACCAATACACACTCCTTTTGCTGATCCTTCAGGGACTGGTGCTAAGTACCAGGTGGATGAAACCCAGTCTACTAGATTGAGGTACTGGTCCCTGACCAAAAACAAAGGCAAGACTTCTTCTGAAGTGGAGCCAGATAATGAACCTCTAAAACTCCAAACTTATGCTGATATTCAAGCCTTTCTACTCTCTGATGATGAACTAGATAAATACAATGATGAAGAGGAAGTGCTTGCTGCTGGGGATGACATGGATGAGGACCCTTAGGATGATAAAGAAGTTAGAACTCCCTCACCAAAGCAAGATCAGCCTGAACCATCTCATGTTCAAGAATCTGCTTCTGATTCATCCAATCCTGACCTTAAAAGGTTTGACAATATTCTTCCTCTCATTGACAACATACTAAGAAAGTTAGAAAATCTCTTGAGCTTAGAAAGCACAAGTACGATAGCTATATGTGGACTATCAGCAGCAGACTGAAACCAGAACCTATCACTGATATCAAGATCCATCCGAAAACCAAGCCAGTGGTTATAACAGTCTACAGAGGCACTGGTTATAAGAGTCTACAGAGGCACTGATGGTAGAAACTTTGAAGTCCATGAACCCTTTCTCTTTAGTGCATTTGGTATCTTTGAATTGGATGAACTGAGGGAAATCATTCGCAAAAAGAAAAATGCAGTGGTAAAAGACTTGATGAATTCTTTAAGTCGAAGATATAAAAGACTAAAGAAAATTCCTGAGGAACTTGAAATTCATTCTGCTCTTCCTGCTCCAGCCCCTGAACAAGCCTCATCCCGATCCTCAAGAAGGAAACGGAAGCACGTAGAACTTGAGCTTGAAACAAGAATCCCTGGATTGGAATGCAATCGAGCTCTCCCTGAAAATGTCCCGTTCACCAACAACATGGTCATTGAAGAACCTTGTCACACCCCCAAATAGGGTCCCATCCGATTTAGCGTCCGAGGGTGTGACGTTCATGACTATCTCAAGTACAAAGCATAAAGAACGACCTCTAAGGGTACGTTTGAAAAATAAACACCGTTGCATAAATTTAAAATATTAATAATTTTACATCAATCAAATTTAAAAGGTTCAAAAGACAACATGCGGAAGCTTAAATAAGTTCAACAACGGTATTTAAGATAAACATGGATAAAATCTGGAAAACTGGTTTGGCAATAGACTTCATATAGTTCAAGCAACAACATCCATGATAAGCACCTAAGAAAAACATGCTTAAAACGTCAACATAAAGTTGGTGAGTTCATAGGTTTAGTTCAAACGATGTTATAGTGGACCACAAGATATCAAAACGTATGCGACAGTTATAAGAGATACAACTTCACATAAAAAGTATTTACGTTGCACTAAGCTCATGACACTGAAGCTAATAATGAAAGATAGCATGTACATTGCTATAAGTATTTGCTTGCCCTTACAAGTGTCCGACCAAAGACCACCTAACCAGTTTCGACATGACATATATCCGTTTATCGGAAGCCCCGTGGGTAGTGAGCGCTACTCACCCAGATAGGGATAATTAGTCCCAATAGATCTATTTATTCACTCGCGCTCCCTCGACCGGTCCTCCAGTCAAGAAATTGACAGTTCATGATAGTTCAGGCAATTGTGGTCTAAACGCTACTTAAGCAACATGTAAATAGGAAAATCTCACGTATAGTAATTGTGTCCAGTTTTAAAAACAAGCAATGTTTCTCACCCCAAGTTATAAAACATTTATTCAAAACGAGTAAAAGAGTGGGGCTATGAACTCACCTTGATTTAGTGAATTGAGGTAGTGAATAGTCTAGAAATAATTCACTCGGTAACGAACGACGATATACGAAAGCAACCTATGAAATGGACGTTTGATTTAATATCAGATTGAAGTGAATTTATGAAAAATGCATAGGTGTATACTAGTGTACTTTTGTTAATATATATCTAAAAATTAACGTTTGTGATCGTGTAGTAATAAAATATTTCCGTAAGTAAATGGGTAGAAAGAATATGTATTTTAATATTACATAGATATATAACGTTTAAGTAAAAATATATATTTTATATATATTTTTATATATATATTGTTCGTCACTTAATTTAAATTCTCGTATCTCACTTTATAAAAATTTTGACATGACCCGTTCGTGTTTACACATTTTTCCAAAGTCTTAGACTTTATTTAAAACCATTTTCATACCACTTTCAATCCACTTTTCATACTTACAAATTATACATCATCAATTCCATTATTATTTGCAACGTCCAACATTTAAAAATAATTAAACGTAACGCATCTAAATCATATACTATTAAATAAGCTATTCGCGAACTTATCCAATAAGCTACACCGTAGCTTTACTCCTTGGTGTTTTGTATTTATGTTGGGCATTGGCCTGTTAAGTCTCAAAATGTAGTTTTATTTATCCATTTAATCCGATAAGCAAAACATTAAGCAATAAACACGTGACCTAAAAGTAAGCTATCAATAAGCTCACAATAAGCCAAGTATAATAAGCCAAACCACATAAGCTTAATAATAAGCTCATGGTGTTGGGTCTTGTATGTGGGACGCGGCTATAAGCCCTAATAAAGTATATTCGAGCTTATTTATTAAGCCAAATAAGTTTATCGTTTGTCCTTTCCAAATAAGCAAATAAAATATAAGTCAAATCTAAATAAGCTAAAAAAAATTCTTCTTTCTTTTCTAGTTTGGCCGAACCATATATAAGCCCTAATAAGCTCAAAATAATCAAATAAGCTTTCAAATAAGCTCAAAATTATAAGCCGAATATAATAAGCTCAAAAGTATAAATTTTATTACATGAAAATAACCACGATCACAAAACTAAGATTTCATTATATTTCTTTACATATATTTCGAACCGTAAGTACACCCTTTTAGGGTTTATGTAGTTTTAAAATCTTATTTTTCACAAAATAAGTTGTACAACTTGCATGTATGCATCATGAGAATTATGAAAGTATAAGTTATTTAAAAATTTGAAGACTTACAAAGTTGGAAGGTTTTTAGAAGGAAGAATGAGATTAGAACAACCCAAATGTTGTTTAATTAATACCCGAATGATACAAATGATCAAACCTTTAATGAATCTTCAAGTGTTTTTGATCAAATATGAAAAATTATGAATGTGTGTGTGTGTGTGTGTCTTGGGTAGTTCAAACAAAAGAAGGCAAGAAGAAGAGAGAAAACTAAATTTTTAGTGTGTGTGTTATGAATGAGATAATGGAAGTATAGTGGATTAAATAATACAAGTTTACTTCACACACTAAATGTGTGTGTGTGTGTGTGTCGTGTACAAGAGATAATGGAAGAGAAGGGACCAATTTGATACAATTTGATCCTCCAATCAAATTTAAGTTAGAGCTAAACATGTGATCAAGGCTTGTCTTATTGATTTTGAATTCAAACTTGCTCACCAAGGTGCATGGGGTGTTTGTTTGTGCCGAACAAGACAAAGGGGAGGGGGACCAACTAATTTTCTTCATTTTATTTGCTAGTGCTTCCCTCTTGATTTAATTTCCAAGTATATTGCATGCATAAGCTATGTTAAAAGTAAAACCACGATTTACGCAAGTAACCGAAAGAATAATGGTATCACCGAAAAATAGAAATTTTAAATAATTCCATAAAATGGTAAAAACGTGGCTATTGCAAAATACTATAACTTTAAGGCACCTGGTTCGCTCCGAGACGATTCTCAAGATAAAGCGGGAATACTTCCCGGTTACACGCAAAAGCTAAACGAAACAGTTAAAATTTAGAAATGCAAAACGGAAGGTCTTCTGGTCCTAGTAGTGCTTTCAACGTTTTTAGGAGAGAAACCATTTGTGATAGAATTTACATCTTTCTTAGTGATGACATGAGGTTCTGAAACAGTGATCGGTTTTGTCCTATCGCTTTCTTTTACATGTTTGTTAGGCATAAAGTTGTCTACCCTAGAAGTCTTAAAAGGATTAATCCTAAACATTCCTGGGCAATCACGTTATCATTTTTCATAACTTTTGATTCTTGTGGTGTGGGTACCGAGTTTGAAGTGACTGGTTTTGACAAAGCATGTGTCTCATTGATCTTGGGAAGACCCTTAGATTTTGGAAAAGGAGTTACAGAATAGAGTTTTGATCCAGAAGAAGAAGGTGGTTTTCCCATAATTGATTGCTTTTTAAACTGAGTATTCACACTCGTACCTTTAATGAAGTCCTTTTGTTCAGAAGTCCTATCAAATAACTGAGCTCTTAACTTAGCATTTTCATAGATCGTGTCATGTAATTTATCTTGCAAATTGTCAATTATTGTTTTGGTTTGAGCCCGTGTCACTGAGATAGAGTCAAACAGGTTTTTGTATGTGGTCTTAAGATGAGCATTTTCTTTTTCATAATTCCGAACCTGAAACTCTAATTCTATGTTCTTATTTTCTAGTTTCTGAGACAAAGGATCAAGGGTATCTGATAACACATAGAGTATCCTCACATTTACCCTTGGAATGGTATTGCTTGGTAAAGTACTTGAACTTGAAGGTTGGTTGGTGTGATAGCTTTGCATGAAACTGAGCATCATCTTCTAAAAATCATCTTGCTTCTTTTGAGAATCATTGTAAACTCTTTGAAAATCATTTTGGTTTCTTTGAAAATTATCCAACTTCATTTGCAAGTTATTCATATTCACATAATTAGCTTTAGCATAATTTTCAAAATCCGTTTTAGACACTCCTTGAATTTGTGAAACGGGAGGTAAAGCTTGATTAACCAAAGGTTGATTTGTTGGTGGTTGGTATGGTGGGGCTTGATAAATGGCTCCTTGATTGTTTTGGCCAAGAGATTTGAAGTCTCGAACAAATTTGCCTGCTTCTTTCAAAAATTGTATTTTGAAATTTTGCAATCCAGCATCAACTTAGTTAATAATAGGGAAAATTTCATCCTTTACAATTTTGTGAATCTCTTGGTGAACAAAAGACGACCAATTATGTATATCTAATGTCATTTTTTGTTTGACAACACATTAAAGAGTTACAATGGTGCTTTTTACCTCATTTCGAAATTTTCGTGCAACACTTGGTGTAGTATCATCTGAAAAATCTTCATTTGGTATTGAAATTGGTTTAGAAACATTGGCCATTTTGGAAGTATTTGAAAAATATAACTCTTCACGTCACTTGGTCGTTTAAGAAACAAAAACCCTCCAAAGATGATTAATCTTTGTATAATTTGCCCGTTTTATTTCTTTGTTTAATTTTTTATTTTTAAGCGACTCTCTTGAGCAAGTTGCAGTGTCTCATCTGAATCATACACAGCAGGATGATCATGCTTTTCTAATAGAACTTTGTCATTATACAAACTCTGTTGTTTCTGCTGAGCTTGCTTGAGATAAAAAGAATTTTGATAACCCAAAGCCATTTTTGTTCGGTGTGGTAAAACGATCCTGGCTTAGGTGAAGCATTGCATCGTTTAAATCGATGACCCGTTTTAACCAAAATATAATCTAATTCCTTATCTTATTCTCAAGTTGAATTTGTTTATCAAGAAGCTCGTCTTCGCGTATTTTGAAATCAGACTTCAACTTTTTCTTTTCTTCAAGAAGAGAAGAAACAATTGACTTTTCCTTTGAAAGCTGGTTATTATAATTTGAAATTTCCTCATTCAAAGTCATTATTTGTTTACCGGAACTTAAGTGAAGTGAATTTATCTTTTTAGTAAGACATTGCTCTTGATAAACATACTTTTTATAACACCTTTCATTTTGTCCATTTTTTCTGACTAATTCAAAAAACTTCTCTTGATTTTTATATTTAGCAAGCTCAGTGGTCAAATCAGCATCTGTTTCTTTCATTTTGTGATTGACCGTGTTGACTTTCTCAACTTCTATGGCTAAATTATTATATAATGATTCAAAATAAGCATGTGTTTCATCAACAGTAGCAGGATTTTGTTCTACTGTTCCCCCACTTTGTTCCACACTAGAAACCGCAGAGATAACATTGATGTTATTCTGTTATACTTTGTGTGCTTCAGGAATGGGATCGAGTAGCTCAGTATACTGCTCCTCTTGAGTAAACATATTAAATATCTCATTATTATAACAATTGTCATAATGGTATACCTCAGCTGATCCATCTGAGTCAGAGACGAGAGCATTGTCAGTTTGAGTACCCAATGTCGATGCTTGCTGCAAAATAGCCATCAAAATGCAGTTTGCACTGACTTCCTCAATCTCATCAGGATCTCCTCCAGCAGCCATGAAATCAAATTCCTCAGCTTAGAGTTGGATCCCTGTCTCTTCCTTTTGAGCAATCAGCAATTGTGTCTGAAGATAAGCAGCATCCTATTTTCTTGGTCTGACTGTGCAGTTCCTAGCAAGATGACCCAATCCTCTACAGTTGTAACACCGATTTCTAGTGTTCCCATTACCATTACCTTCAGCCCGTGTTGCTACAACATTACTATTTCCACTCTGATTCTCATTTGGATTAGCAATTCCTGAAATAACAATAAGCCCATTCTGATTTCCAACATTCTAAACACCCAGATTCTGAACCTTATTAAGAATAACCAGATTCCCGACATTCTGTACTGCGTTATACCCATTCAGATTTCTAACATTCTTCCCAACATACTGTCTAAACTGATTCCCCGCATTACCTCCAACCATCTGCATCTATCTTTCTTGACCTAAATTCATACCCGGCTGTGTCATCTGCCTAATAGTATAATATTTAATGATTTTGTTATTCTTTTGTCTAAAATCATTGTCATGATTTTTATACTGTACTTTAATCTTAATTATTCATAACAGACTATTTGGGAGGTTATAGCGTATCTCTAAAACCAGATAAAGCAAACCGACTAACCCGTTAAACTGAAACCCGACCATTTGAACAACCCTACTGGTTTGCTGTAACAACCTATAAGTTACACCCCTAATTGTTTGCTGTAACAACCTATATAAGTTATTAACCTGTATCTATAAGTTCAACAAAATGCATTTCTGCTTACTGTTATATGGGAGATCAAGTGGACATATGCATCAACTTCTCTTATTAGCAAATTAGCAAGATTCAAGTGTTGAAACGGCACATGCCTCCTAATTCATTCTGGTTACCAGAGTTTTCATTAGTTGTCGTGTCCATCTGAGAGGAATTTGCATAGTTTGTTTCGTTAGTTTAGTGCCCATTTGAATGACTTTCTACTTTGTTATGTTGCTGATTGTTTTTAGCTTCAGTAGAGATCATACGCAGTCTCTTGCGGCTAGCCATGCTGGAGTATACAAGAAATCAAAAGATAAAATGATAAGAATTAGAATATATCATAATATGAATATATTTTTCACTATAAGACAGGAGCTCAATAAACCAAAACATATAGAACATATTAGGCAGAACATTTATTTGCAGCAAAACTAGAACACAGGGGCATTTGGAATAACCATTAGACACATTAAAAGACACATAACCATTAGACTAAAGCTAATTTCAAGAGTTTCTGTTTTTTATTGTTAATTAAATATTTCAATAAAAACATTATATATACATCACTCTACTTCATCCTCTTCTTCGTCTGTTCCATCGTGTTCCATATCTAACGTAACATCTTCCCCATCATCACCATCATTGCCTATTCTATTCAGATGAGACACAGTAAATGTGCCATTACTTTGGTCTTGATTAACACTTTAAGCAGTAGCACTTCCCATATCAAAAACATCTTTGAGTTTAATATGTCTCGCTTCTGACCAACCTTTGTTCTTTGGATCCTCACAATAATACACTTTGTCAGCTTGTGACCCAAAAACAAATGGACCGTCCAGTAAGTCAGCACCACTATGTGACAGATATGAGAAGTTAACCATCGTTGAACCAAATTTATCTTTCTTGCAACCCCTATTAATATCTACCAATTCATCTCTAAATAAAACTACTCGTATTTTACCAGAGTAGTTTAACTCGATAATGTCTTTTAATTTCCCATAGTAGTTCATGACGCCTTCAACGGGACTTATTTCTCGGCTACTAACATAACTTTCACCTTTTGCGCAAACAACAATCCCACTATTTTATGTTTTTCGTCCTTTCTCACGGTCTGTAGTGTGAAAACGATAACCGTGACAATGTAACCTCACACTTTTCAGTGGTCCATGAGCGAGCCATTTTATTTCTTTGTTTAATGTTTGATCATGTTGCTCTTCCATGCGTTTAACCTATAATTTAGTATAAACTACAATTACATGGCTATCTAGTTTATAAACAAATAAACTATATGACCATAGATTTCATATTACCCATTTCTTAAACCATTCACTGAATAATTTGCTGTGAATCTTATCAATTTCATAAGCAGGTAACCAGCATGATCGATTTTGACCCTTTACTATCCTTTTATGTTCCTTACAAAAGAATAACATGATATATGAGAAATTTAATGCAAATGAAGACATGTACTAATTAGTCTTTGTGAAATAACATATATCTTACTCTCTGAAAATTATGACTGCATCAACATTAAACAGAACATAACAGTGTGCTTGTGCTAAAGATTGGTCATCAAGTGAAGAATTTGAGGATTTGTTCCTTTTTCTAATTGAGAACCGCTTATCTAATTTTTTTCCTAATGGCCGACCGTGGCAAAATAAGTTGGATTCTTCAGTCTTGTTTTGCCTACCCTCATCATCGTTTCTAACTGGTCTAGTAAAGACTGTTTCGACCCTTAAGAGATACCGAGAGCAAAATGCTAAGCTCTCTTGAGCTAAATAACCTTGAGCAATTGAACCTTCTGGATAAGCTCAATTATGCACATGTGACTTTAGTGTTAGCAAATCCCTGTAAAATTATAATCAAAATTTAATAATTATATTTTAGAACAAATATATTCTATGCAAAGAACTATAAAATCACATTTACCTTTCAATAGGGTACATCCACCGAAAAGCTACAAGACCACCAAGCCTGACCTCCTTAACTAAATGGATCACTAAATGTACCATGACAATGAAGAATGAATGAGGGAAAATTTTCTCCAATTTGCATAAAGTGATAGGAATATGAGATTCAAGAAATTACAAGTCAAACTCGTTTAGATCTTTGTAGCAAATTACTCTAAAGAATTTGCATAGATCAAGTATAGATGAGGTTACGTGATCAGGTAAGTTTCCTCGTAACGCGATAGGTAAATATCCTTGCATCAACATATGACAATCATAAATTTTCATCCCAATAAGTTCCTATCTTTTAGTTGCACACAACTAGCAATATTGGATGAAAATTCATCAGGGGGTTTAATCGATTTCAGGGTGTTTAAGAAGTCATCTTTCTCTTCTCGGGTCATTTGATAACATGATTTTGGTAAGAAAGTAGTGTTACTTTGCGGTCTCTGTTTTGGATGTAGTTCTTTTCGTATACCCATTTATTTTAAGTCAAGTCTTGCATTATAGTTATCTTTAGACTTCCTTTTTTGTCCCAACAAAGTCCCTATAAAGTTATCGCATACATTCTTTTTGATATGCATCACATCTAGATTGTGACGCAATAACAAATGTTCCCAATAAGGCAACTTAAAGAAAATGCTTTTCTTTTTCTAGCGTTCGGCATGAGCATTGTCTATGAGTAAGTCGACACCCACTAATTGTCTTAGTACCTCCTCACCAATAGAAGGAATAGGTGCCACTCTCATTTCCTCCTGTCCAACAAAGGATCTAACATCACTACCTAATCTATGGTCAATCAGCAACCATCTTCGGTGACACATGTAACACCATTTTTTCCATGCCGAAGCCATTTAGAATTAGTGCCAAAAGCACATGAAGGACATGCGAGTTTCCCCTTGGTGCTCCATCCAGAAAGATAACCATATCCAGGGAAGTCAAATATCGTTGAATGTATAGCGGCCTTCAACTGAAAGTTTCAACTCCATCTTTCCATAGTTCCATCAATTCTTTTATCAATGGTTGCATGTACACATCTATCTTATTTCTAGGACCTCATGGACCAAGGATTATTAAAGAAAGAATGAAGTTTGGTTATTTCATAACCAACCATGGCGGCAAGTTATAAGGAATTAAGACAACAGGTCATATACTGTGTGACACATTCATTGACTTGAAGGGGTTGAAACCATCACTAGCCAAAGCTAAACAAACATTCCGAGGATCACTTGCAAACTCAGGGAACTTTTGGTCAAAGAACTTCCATGCTAATGCATCAGTTGGATGTCGTATTTTTCCATCTTTTACACGTTCTTCGTGATGCCACTTCATAAGGGCTGATGTCTTTGAAGACTCAAACAATCTTTGCAGACGTGGCTTCAATGGAAACCATCGCAAAATCTTAGATTCCTTCTTTTTAGTTTGACCCATTTCAACTTATAAGTTACCTTCGGCCACTTTCCATCTAGACACATTACAAATAGAGCACTTGTCCTGCTTTTCCTTTTCCTTATCCCCCCAAAACAACATACAACCATTAGGACATGCATGTATCTTTTCATAACTTAATCCTAAATTTGCGAGTATTTTTTTCACTTGATAGGTTGTTTTAGGCAAAAGATTTCCTTCAGGTAACAAATCTCTCAAAAAGTCCAACAACATTGAGAATGATTTGTTACTCCAGCCATTAAGACACTTAATATGATAAAGATGTACTAAACACGATAGCTTGCAATACTTAGACTTTGAATACACCTTTTCTTCAGCATCCTTAAGTAGATCCTGAAACTTATTTCTACCATTAGTTCCCCCTTGACAAGTGTTCGAGTTAGATTCACTCATTTGTACCTTACTTGCACCAATCAAACTACTATTGATACTTTGTTGTGGTGGGGTTGGATGGAAAATATCATTCAACAGCCCGTGCATATCATGGTCAAATATCTCCTCTTCTTCATTGTTTATCCCACTTGATGATGATGTCTTCGAGCATTCATCGTGAAGATTCCATTTTGAGTAACCTTTCTGGAATCCCCAACAAACTAGGTGATCAAACACATCATCTCTTGTGTGATGGAGAATATTTACACAACGTGAACACGGACACAATATTTTCCCTTCACTATTTGACGACCTCTCAAACGCAAAATCTAGAAAAGTTTCTACACCACTCACAAAAGATCTAGTTGACCTTCGTGTATTATACATCCACGATTTGTCCATTACTAAATGACCTAATGTAAACTACATCAAACAAATTAGTGAATTGCTTATTTAATTTAATAGAAACAAATTCGACAAACACTAAAAGTACTAAACAGAAACTCATTTGACCACATTATCAAATACCACATCAGAACCCAACTAGGAATGGTCAGTTTTACATGTTTTGGGGTGAATAAATTACCTAATTGTGACTCATATATAACAAGTTTATACAAATTACACTTGAATGCAAAGACATAACAAAACCCAACTATCGACAAACAATGCCAATCTTTAAAAAACATAGATTTATTAAAAACCCATTTCGTGTCTTATACAGGTCTAATTCAAAAATACACAACACACACTAGTAATAATCAAAGAATAAAGTTATAAATAATCACAGTTAATCACGATCGGGTTGTATCAAACATTAGCTAGATAAAAAAATTATAACGAATTACCTGACAAAAGGATGAAGACAATGATCGAAATTAAGAAAACCTGGGAATTTGGGATTCGTGAATTGTAAATGAGATGTTTGGGGCTGGAGATTAGGAACTTCGGATATATACTCTCCCAATTGGAGGGAATTAATAATAAAAAGGCGCTGGTTTTATTTTTTTTAGTGAAAAGGCGCCTTATTTTTACTAGGTAATTAGTGACTGGAGTTGAGATCTCCATAGAACACTAACTTTTTAAAGAACAAATAAACAAATCTGGACACTTGATTTCATCCCTATCCAATGGACATTATTAAAACCCTAATCATATATAAAGCCTACAAAAATCCTCTTACCCTTCATTTACTATCCAAATTTATCTCTCCTTATAAACACACACCCTTCTAACATAATACCATCGTTAGAAAAAAAATACACTCTCGCCGGAAAACATAACAACCGCCACCGAACTTTATTCAACCACTGTAATTCATCGGAAAATGACCGTAAATCATCGTCTATCATCGTAAATCGCCGTAAAACACCGTAAATCACCGTAAAATACCTTCGATCCACAAATATCACCATATCACCGTCGATCTAACTTGATCCGCCGTGGATCCGCCATCATACCACCGTCGATCCGTCGTCCACATTTGTTTCGTCGTTCGTTGTTGATCTAAAAATGATCGAAATCATTTATCGAATAAAACTTGAAAGAAATAAAGGCTATTCCGCAAATTCCAGATCTAGAAGATGATATAAAAGTAATTACAGGTTAATCACGTGTGATTATGTTTTTCAATGGAAAAATGTAAATAACATGTGATTTACTTTTAATTATTATAAACTGAATCACATGTGATTATGTTTTGATCTAGAAAGAAGTAAATCACACGTGATTATGTTGAATTACCAGATCTAGAAGATGATTTGCTAAAGTTACAGATCCAAAAGTTGTTGTTGAAAAAATTGAAGGTAAAATCATGAGTGATTATGTTGTTGTAGTGTTTTGTTATGAGAAAACGTAAATCACGTGTGATTTGCTCTTTGTTGTTGTAAATTGAATCAATTTTGATTGTATTTTGACATAAAAAGTAGTAAATCACACGTGATTATGTTGTTGTAGTGTTTTGTTATGGGAAAGTGTAAATCAAATTTGATTATGTTTTTTTGTGTTTTGTTATGGTAAATTGTAA